>JAQIXJ010000553.1:0-31318 GCA_034700185.1 Phthiracarus laevigatus
ACAAATTTTTACAGTTTCAAATTAATGCAACTATATATTGATGGTACATTAGAGCTGATAAGAGATATCCGATCATCAGAATGCTTAGAAAACCATACAAGTTATTAAAATTATCTAAAGTATTTTTGTTTATTGATCTTCCATTAAATAATATAAAAATTAGTTATAATGCAAGATTTTTTAAATTTTTTTACTATTTACTTTTATTCTTTATTATCTCGAAAAATTAATTTTTTACTTAAAAAATGATTTTTTTTTGCATAAACTAAACAGAAAACTCAGGCTAAAATTTTTTAGTCTTTATGACATTGAACAACAAGTGAATTCAAATATGAATGTTTCTTAATAAGTTCATAAACAAATTAATAAACATATTAAATGTTCTTTTATAATAATTTGCCAAAATTTAAATAACGTTTTAAATTTTTTTAATCATTTGTCTTTTAAAATCGTTAGATACATTTAATTCGTTTACTTAAACTTCAAATTTATGGTCTTATAACTTTAACATTAACTTTAATAGTTGATTAACGATCTTCAATGTTCTAATCATGACTGTTATCAGTCTTCAAAAGATTTTTCCATTATTAAAGTGTCGAATAAGATATAATTTATATTATTAACTAGTGGTTGAATATTTAGTTTCATTAACGTTGAATGGAAATGATATCGGAGATTAGCTTCGGTAATTGTATGGTAATGGAATCGAAAAAATAATTTGCTTTTCTTGACTCTATAACTCTCCCACTCACACTAATATTCTATTTTGATTCAAATTATGTTGCGCGTAAAGCAAAAATTATTAATAGAGGAACTGTAGTGGAATCGAAAAACTCACGGCAATGGAACGTTAATGGAGTTTTTAATAATTTTTTTCTGTTCGTGGAATGGTTGTACAAATATTGAGTTTGGGAACGGTAAAGGATTTGAAAAAATAAAATTTTTAATCATTAGTATAAACCAAGATCTTTTCATTATAATTCTATTAATATTTTTAACGCTGACAATTCCAATGCAACATTTAAGTGAATATTAAACTTAAACATATAAAGTGGAGATCGAGAGACGAGAGTACGCGTAATATAAAGTAAAAAATATGATAATCACAAAAGTATTACAAACACTGTAAGTTAAGATGTAAGGTAGTTTGTTAACTGAGTGATACTATATTTTAAGTTTGAAAGCAATTGCGCCACTTTGTCACATAATCACTCATAATATGGCAAAAGTATTTTGCTCGCAACGCTTAAAATTTGCGAGGAAAAACTAAAATACAAATTTCACAATCGCTTCGTCGTAATCGAGACAATATAGTAAGCCGTAGTACATAATAGAGAAGATGTACGATGAGAAAAACATTTTTGCAATTTATTACGACCGATGCGCTTCGCAAATTTTTGGTTAGCTTAAGAGCCTACACAGACGCACGAAAAAAATATGTTGTCCCACACAATTTGTCGCCAGACAATGCATTTAGAGTAAGCGAAGTTAATAGACTCATTTTTTATATTCCCTAAATTGTGCAATAATTCTCGTGCGGAAAATGCGCGTTATTACGCGAAAAAATTGTGTTTTTTAGTTGATTTCAGACTAACTTTTCTGTTTTGAATTTTTTGACAAATTTATATGTTTTAATACACGTCTATGTAACATATAAATTCCGCATCATCATCGTTATAAATTTATCATAAAATCAAAATAAAATTTTCAGACAGTTAAATCTGGATTATCAATATTTTTTAACGACTTTTTTGTCGCGATTTTGCTTGTTTTTGGTATTAGATTATTTAAAACTTGTTTTGCTATTGAGATAATAAAGTATTTTTTGTTAGCAATATCTTCAAATTCAACTCATATGCAAAATAAAGTAAAGTTTTTAAAAAATAAGTACATCCTTTCTCAGTGCACATTAGGCTCTTTGTGACAAAGAGTCTTTGTCAAACTACTTAACTTAAAATTATGCGAACACTTTGTTTTAAGAAACGTATCCATTAAAATAGAAATACAAATATGAAGATGTAAAGTTCGATATAAGAATGTGCGCAATAAAAATTAGTGATCAAAAAAATTAATGCCAATATTATGGAATAGAAATGGTATTTGATTTTACATTTATTCTGCGTTGTTGTTGGTATTGAAAAATTCTTTTGTATAGGTTAGGAAAAATGTTTAGCTGTCTATTTGGTATCATATCATGGATAAACTTTAAGGATTTTTCAATATTTAAGTTTATACACGTAATAATTGAAACTAAATGTGGTTCAAATTTTTTTGATGATTTTCGACGGTAAACCTTTTAACGGTTTATTGTAAATTATAATCTTTAGCTTTCTTTTATCATCTAGAAATTAATTCTACTTAAACAAATTCGTATTTTTAGATTTTCTTCGCAAAAAACTTAACGGTTTTCTTTTGCATAAAAATGCAATAAAAACACAGACAATGTCTGAATTAAATGATTATTTTTTCTAACATTAATTGTTATTACACAAATAATTCACTGGTGTGACTTCGATCTGTGATTAGATAAAAAATGAATTAAATCCGTAGCTAAAAATAAGCTAATAATCTGATTGCACTGATAAAAATAGCATATTACAGATTCGGTATAATTAAAACCAAAATCCCCGACACACTCATCGCTAACCGTAGTTTTTGTTTCCAGCGATAATCGCTAATTTATTTTAATTAATTTGTTTAATTTAAGTCCATTTAAAAAACTTCGCTCATTACAATTGAGGCGTAATCTATCCTTGAGTGGAAAAAATCAAAGTGTGTTTTGACAAAAAAAAAGAAGTTTTTTTGACGAAATACGGATTCTAACGAAAACCTTGAACGCTAATAACAAGGATCTTAATAATGGACTTTTCATTTATATATTATTTTTTTATTTTTGGCTCATTCTAATTGATGTCTCACGGAAGAGCGGTTAAAATGAATAGTTTGAAAACTTTTAATAAAAATGCCAATATAGTTGCTAATATTGAATAAAAATTTAGGGTTAAATATAAAATATTTTGAATTCTATATTATTAAAAATCGAAGATTAAATGAATTTTTATTGATATAAGCAAACATTTTTACTAAAAACAGATGATCATTATTTTGTTTTTTTTGACGTAAATTTAGTCGTTATGGGAAATAATGCTGTGTTTTGAATAATTATCATGTATCACTTCATACATTTAAATTATCATATTAACGCTTTATGAGGTTTTTTTAAGAAACAAAAGCTAATTATTATTCGCATTCATTACTACCGGAGACACTGTATTTTCGGACGAAGATTCCCTGCAAAATATATAATTTTCTACTTTATTTCCAGTAAAGAAAAAAGCAGCAAGAAACGCAAAATAGATATTAATTTTCTACTTAATTACCCATTTTTTATGTATGATAAACAAAATTAAATTTTTCTTACCTGCAGTGCGAGTACACTAATTAGCAGCGGGTAATGTGCGCAACGAGCCTGAGCTTTCCACTTAAATTAATAGATTGAGCCTATTAGATCATCATTGGGTACTTTAACGCTTGGCATCACGTTTAAACTACGCTTTTCATTATTCTAAGTATTACTACATAATAATATACATGATATTCTAATTAACTTATCGCTCAAACAAGATTCCCATACAAAGCATATTATTTTTCCACGTTAATATTTTGCGTAGCGATTGAGCGCAACGCGAATCTCAATTTATTTATGCTTATCACTAGTTAATACTGACCTTAACATTAACATATTAAACTCGCTTTACGCGGATCTGGGTTTTATTCAACTGATTTAACATTGAGATTGTTTTCATAAGACGACTCGTGCCATCACATATGATTGCTTGGCTTTTTGACTACATTTGTATCTTACAGTTTATTAGCTTTAAATTGCATCATAATCTTTCGTTCATCTTGCATCATAATCAAATGCATATAATTTTTTTTTGTAAAAAATTCAGTACATTCTACTGGTCGAGAGTACAATTAAAAAATTATTGTTTAAATTTTTCAATATATGTAGTTATCTTGGGTTCGATCTTAACTATTGTTTTTTTTTGAGTTTCAAAGTTTCGCATCAATTTGTTTAAACAACACCATTGGTTTCCCACAGTGATTAGATCTGATTTGTGTTTAATCAAAAATTAATTTGGAAATTCTAGTTTTCTAAATCATTATTATTGGTAATTGGCTAATTATTTCTGAAAAAATTGAATTATTTCCAATTTTAATTTTTTCTAAATGTTTTTCTTATAACGAAAATCTTTTAAAATAATGCTTATTCTAATATCAAAGAAAGGTTAATTGCATGCAAACAAAAATAACATAGAGAACGAATAAATGAAGAAACTAAAATTATTTTTATTAAGTATGATTGGCAAACATTACCATCTGTTGTTTGGACAAATTCAAATTTTGAATATATTTTCTTGGAGTTGACAGTAAAACAATGTATACAAAACATTCGCATAAGTAATAATATTCAACTAAACTTCCCCGGTATATTCAAAGTGGAATCCGGAAGACTTTAGGAAAAAGGATTTGGCCAACTTTTAAAATTGTTAGTTTAAAATATTTCCGATTACTGTTTATATTGGTAGATAAGAATAAACGGTAAAGTTGGCAAAAGTAGAATGGAATTTACTCCTTAAAATATTTATGCAACATTAAATTAAGAATCTCCTGTATATACTAATATTCTTAATGCGCAATAAAAAACATATAAGCTCTTTTAAATTAATCATAAATTAACTTTTTATGACGAACATGGTCTTACTTTAAATAGCTAATTATCAGTTTAATGTTTTCATAGGTGATAAATACTAAAAGTTCTAATGACTATTTCCTGCCGTTAAATTTTTGTTTCTTCTATAAAACTTCTTCTTTTTACGCAAATTTATTGCGCAAAAACAATTTACACGAACTCTAGGTATATTATTAGTGAGTCACTAAAAATTTGCTAATATAGTGGAATATATGACGGAATATTCGTAGTTAAATCAGCTTCACCTCGCCTTGCTATGCATCTGGCAAAATATCTCGAAATTATAATATAATTAGCACCGCATTGATGTAATTTATTATATTATAAAATGGACTGTTAGCTATGCGATAAGTTTGTTGTTTTTATTTGTCTCGAAATTCTAATAAGAATTGTTTCTTGTTTAACTGTAAAAGAATCGTTTTTTAAATAATTAACATATTAAACTGTTATTTATTACATAACCATATCGTTATCATAATTCCTGAAAATGTTCGTTAATGGGAAAAACTAGTAGAGACCGAAGACATTTCCCATTTAGTTTATATCCACTTTTAAATTTAGGCATGTTTTAAAATATTTGTAACATCAATGGAGACAAAGTAAAAAATTCCTATCTCCTTTTTAATATTATATTATTCTACATTCAAGCCATGAATCTTAATTACAAGCGAAAACGTTTCATCTTACTAATTTTTAAACGAAGGACTACACTCGTAATAATTAACCTTTGGATATATTTTTATTTTTATATGGAATAGATAATGTGCGCAAATTATTTACGTTAAAGTTTTTTTCTAAAAACGAATAAAACTATCATTAATCTTTTGTTTAAATAATTTATATATTCAAAACTTATGATATGATTCGCAGCATTTCCTTTCAAAAAAAGCTGTAATTATAAATTACGTTTACAATGATAGATGAGAATGTGATTTCAAAGTATTATTTAAAGTATTATTTAATAACTTTAATTATTACAACAATATTGTGCATAAATCTCAATCATAGCTATATATTTTTAGGCAAAAATTAATTCCAATACTTAAAACAGAAGAGCACGCTATTTTTTGATATTAAAAAGGTATACGCAATTTAGGCTCAACTCGACGATTTTACGTAACATGCAACGCATGTTACAATTTAGAAGCGGCGAATGACGCTCCGAATCAATTAAATCGAAATCCCCTGCGCGAATGCAAAAAAAACTATACAAAATCTATTGTCACCGATGTCTACGACGCTTGTATCGCCAGTAATAAACACGGGTTTTTCTGCCAGTGAATGTAATTTCGCTGAAATTACAAATGAGGCGTGAGCTAGCCTTGAAAAGTAAATCATAGCCTTTGCAATTATTATATGCATCTGATATAACTTTAAATTTTTATTTTTGGGGGATGGCTATGGTATATGGTTTATATTTAATACCGATATATTAATATTGAATATGTACGTGGTATATAATTAGAATTTTTTTGCGGCGTATTATTTTCGGAATAGCGTTGTAATCTTACAGAAAGAAAATTGTGGAAAACTTTTATTCTATATATAATTTTGTTGACCATATTTTTTGGTGACAATAGAGTTTTGACAATTCCGCGACACGCCTTGTGCGACAGAAAACTGGCTGTAATAAAGATAAATAAGTTTTTATTATTATGTTGATGACTAAATAACTCTTTTATATTGCTATAGCTGACGGTAATAATCATAAAAATCTCTTCTTATTGGCTTGTAATATCTGTATATGAATCAAACGCTCTGCGAAAAATTGGTGATCGGCGCTCACCCTCACTTTCAGTGTATTGAGAACGCTCGGTACTAATTTTTAGAGGTTCACGAGAGCTGAACGTAAACCGAGCTTCAATTAATGTGAATTCTAACAAAAAATAAAATTACAGTAATATAATTTTCTCTATAAACTCAAATAAAAAATTTTCAAAATTATAAAAATATTTTCTGAAAAACTTTTAATAAATAAATCAACAAATTAATTATATGATATTAAAATGTAACTTTTTAATTTAAATTATTTAAAAACTTTTTAAAAAAAATTATTATCTACGACCGGCTCTCACGCTGAGCGCTAGGAGCCATCCGCATAAGCGTTGTACACGATTCTGTATAGCAGTAAACACAGATATTTTATAATAATAAGTGTATTAGAATTGCTTAGAATCTGGACAAAGCGGTCATTTTCAATTTTGAGTAACAGGAACACCATAAATAAATATTAATTTTATGTTCTCTTAAATTAAGTTAAAATTAAAACCAAAGTGCTTTAAAACGAAATCAAAACACAAAATTATATTTACATTTATTGCTAGGTAATCATAATGCGCATATAGCTAAACATAATAATTTGAAATACAGTAATAAAATAGGATATTCTCTTCGAACACCTCTTAGTCTATAAACGGCTGAAAATAACATAGTGATTGTCGGCATATTCCATGTATAAATGTGATAACACGAAAAAAATAGTTTATCGCTCACCGTATATAATAACTTTTAGATCAAAGAATATTTTTCAATTCACACTTAAATAAGTATGAGGCACGGAGAAATTATTTTCATTGTTTATTTCTTATACAACATTTTACCACACAAATTTTGTATAACTTTAGGCCAACTAAATCGTTGCTAATACTTATCGCTTAAAAATACATTTAAAACATTTGATGACTTATGTTCACTATAAAATAAAAATAACTGGTGTTTATTAATGAAAAAATATCTAGAAAGTTCACGCGTTAAATTGTCGACTATGCATACCGAAGATTTCGCGTATTTTAAATTTATCGGTAATTTTTCCTCTTTGTATTATCCTAACTGTGGAACACTTACTAACTTATATAAAAATATAGTTTGTAGGTTGAACTTCTCAAAATACACATTATTCTGTCTTGTATTACTATTTTAAAGCAATGATTACTATTTTATATTTTTTAGTCAATAATAACTAATCATTAGATACATATATCTATCTATATAATTATTTATGCAAAATAATAATGATTAACGGGTACTTTTTTCGAATTCTTTTATTTGACAATATTTTGATATTACAATAAGTAAATAGCTTAAATTTTTTTATGAACGAAAGTTTTTTTTCAGTTACGAGTTAATCTTAAGCAAATATCAATAAAAAATTTTAATCTTTTAGTTTTCGGAAAGCATTGGGCAAATATTGTAACAAAAATGACAATGGACCTTATATTTAGACATTTTCATAAAAAATAATGCTAACTCAACTGATTTGTAAAATATAATGACATAATTGTAAAAAGTAACTGTACTGTAACTTATAAGTTTTATCTTTACGCAGAATTTTCTTTTGAATCTTAAATCAATTATCAACAAAAATCCTAATTTAAAGTGTTAATGCTAACATGTAAATTTGATACTTCAGTTTTAAATTTTAACAATAAAATTAACGCCGATATTAAGTTTTTTTGTCTATTGACCTAATTTTGAGCGCTTTTGTTCTAATTTTATTCTTATTCAATAGGTTAAAGATGATTTCCTTATTCAAAAAAAGTATTCAATGTGCATTAGTCAATAGTCGATTTTAAATCAAACGATTATCTATAATACATTTATTGTTTGTATTTTGACCGATTTCTGTAGCATTGTTTCCTCTTTACATATTAGATTATATGATGTGCTTTAATATAAAGGAAGAAGACATAAAACTAAATATAAAAGAAAAATTATCTAATGCATCAAACATGTAATTGTTGATTGAATGTAAATCAAATTGAAAATACATTAAAATTAATACTAAAATAGTATTCTTTATTTTATCGACAATTTTTTTAAGTTCATTAATTTATCGTAAACTATTAAATTATGCAAACATCATTTCTTGCGCTCTGTTTGCACCTCAATTCTATATAAACTTAATCAAAATTTTCTGTTTCCCTCAGATATATTAGATAATATTTTGCCAATACACGACAGTAAGCTAAAAACGGTTACTTTTGATCGCCAAAAAGAGGTTATAAAATAACATTCTTTGATTACAGTGTTAAGGTATCAGTAATTTCGAATATAAGTATAAGTTACAGTAAATATTAACTTTGGGCAATGAATAATATTTAAATAGAATGGGCAGTGATAACAGTATAGTAACGATTTTCAATTTAAACCAGAGTATCAATTTCAGTTAAAACATATTATTATTGTAGACCAGAAACTATTTCAAAAACTAGAGCTGCTGTGTTCGTTGAAAATCCTAGCAAAATGTTTGAGATGCAGTGATAAAATTGAATATAATTGAACTTTTTAAACTTTATTTCTTCATCTGGTTAATCAAAAAAAAATAAAACATAAATGATTGATTAAGTGTTAGGTTTTTATTTGAAAGGAACGACACTTTTCATTAATTCATTAATAAACAAAGTAATATGGAAATTACAATAAAAACAAGTAAACTTTTCTGGAACAGTACGTACTCTGTCACTGGAAAGCAGATTTTATAGTTTAATTCATGCAAAGGTAGAATAATTTATTCAAATAGAGTTTCCTTTAAAAATAAGAGAAAGGATTTTCCAGCTTACTTGTCTGCCACTAATTATTTTGAAAAATTAAAGATGAACAAAAAAACCTTTTACTGTTTTTTAATCGATAAAAATCGTGATGATTTATTTAATTTGCAAAAAAAAAACATTTATTTTGAAAAATCAATTTTAATGAAATTTGTATTTTTTGAGAAGAAAATAATATGCTTTTCGTTTTACCTACGCGTTAGATTAGCGGTTAAAGGCACAGGGTATCACTGGATTTTTCGGATTACGCGTTTACTGCTTGAATGTCCCATCTTTTCATTACGCAACCCTTTATCTTAATTATATATTTTTATGTATAAATAAATATACCGCATATAAATTTTGCCTCGTTATTCGCAAAACCTTTATGTTTTAGTAAAATATTGTGTGTAGTGGTTCCCTTCTCTGTAATATCAATATCAGCAATATATATATGTTTTGTTTTAAGATTAAAATATTATGATTTCATCCTTCAGTTATATTTTTTAAAAAACAGTGTTTTTGAAATAGTTTGTTGTGTTTTGTTGTCAAAAAACAAAAAACTCATAAGTGATAAAAATCGTGAGAATAACTTCGTGCACAATTGTTATAATAATTATTTAAACAAATGAGAGCATAATTTTAATTTTTCACCTTAATTTAATTAACCTTCAATTCTAATTGTCGATTGCGATTTCAAATTAAATTGTAACGGCAAAACGTAGAGAAAAAAACTGGTCAACAACTGAGCAATTAGTTTCTCTAAGTGTGTGCATTCGCCTATATATCAATGTGAGAAAAACCTTATAGATAAGTGTTTCTTTTCGCGTTTTGTTGACTACAATAAAACGCTTTTTATATGTTTTTTATTCCCCCCACTAATGCTTACAGTTTGACAATGTAAATGTTAGACATGTTTATGTGCTCGCAATAAAACACTTTTAAAAATAAATCTTATTGTTTCCAAAATAAATTTTTGTTTCTTAAAAAAACTTTTTTTTCTGAAAGAAGAAGAAATCTAAGACAATAAAATCTTTCTTTAAAAAATTGTTCAATTTCGCTATAATTCAAGCCAACCACTGCTATTAAAGCGGAGACATCACAATCGACTAATATAGGTTCGCGCGTACCTAAAAGAGGCTGTACAACACCTACTTTAAGCTAATAAAAAAAAGCGATTTACATTGAATTTGCGTAAAAGTTGCGTACATATTCATCGTAATAATTATATTATTATCATCCGTTCGCCAGAAAAATGATAATAAAAAAAAGCGTGTGGCAGGGCTTAGATGGGGATAGGTTTACGATAACAATACGATTGACATTGAAAAGGCAAGTACAGCGAAAGAGTGTGGTTTCTAAAACACAGGTAACAGTAATTTGCCTATTTTCTCACTGCATTTTGGCCACAAGTGACAATTATTTCTGGCTGCATAGTAATGAATGGATGCTGCGCTTCAGTGTCGCTCGTAATCTCTTGTTTATAGGCACTACGCTATTCTTAATACGAATTATTAAATTTTTTATTCTTAGATTACAATTTCCTTGTATCTGATTACTGATACAGTGCAACAGTTGCGACCCAATCAGAGGGTAGTTGTTATCGCGTTATTATAAATATTGTTGCAAAACGCATTTCGCTGGCCACTTATCTGTTTTGGCAGAAAATTAGGAAAAATAGTGACTTCAAAAATAGTGTCTTTTATTTTTGTAATCATACGCTAGTATTTTGTTTTTATTGCCAGCAATTATCGTATCCTTTGTGAACTTTTCTTAAGTGAAATTAAACTATTTTTCACACACACACACACACACACACTCACACACACACTTCGACACATACGCACTCATTCTGTATATATCACCCTCGCTCACCCAATTAGTAAATTTGCATATTTTTGAAACTTTTTTTGGAGTGCAAAAAAATTAATAAAATTTGACCCAATTTCTCGCCAGAAAAGAAAGCAAACAAACACTCGGTGGCATAAACTATTGTTTTCAGTTTGTTAATGAGCGAAAGCGAAAGTTTTGTCGCAAATGGACGAGTATAGCGATTCGGATAGAGAGATGTCGTATTCGCCATCGGTTTACTCCAGCAGCGATCTGTCGTCGATAACCAATGGACCATACGCTAAAATAATCGAACAGCCAGCCAAATGTGGCGTACGTTTTCGTTACGAATGCGAGGGACGGATATCGGGAGCTGTCAGTTGATTTAATAATGTTATTAGACTATCGAACGTTGTTTGAGCTAAAAAACTAAACAGCTTTTTTCGCGTTTTTTTCCTTCGTCTAAATAGATTCCTGGCGTGAATACCACTACCATAAGCCCAACGTATCCGAAAATCAAAGTGTATAACTACGAAGGCAGAGCGAAAGCGGTGGTATCATGCGTGACAAAGACGATGCCGTATAGGCCTCATCCGCACAACTTAGTGGGCAAAAAGTCGGCGAAAGGCAAATGAAAACAAAAATTAACTGCTCGTAAACTTTTTCGGCTAAATGTTTAACAGTGTGTTTTGTTTTTGCCAACTAATTAGCAGATGGCATATGCGTTATGTATATGGACGGCGGGGACATGACGTGCACGTTCAACAATTTGGGCATTTTGTGCGCGAAGCGAAAGGATATTCGCGAGAGACTAAAGATAAGGGAAATGCTCAAAGTGGTAAGCAATGCGCGTTTAAATCCATATTAAAAACTATTTAAATTAACTAAACGTACGCGAATAAAGACTTACCGCCCAAATTCATCCAATGACAGGATCCGTTTGGCACTGGATTCGCGCACAAATCTCAAGCGTTCAAAATGATCGATTTAGCGGTGGTTCGGCTATGTTTCCAAGTGTTTCTCGAGGGTCCAGTCAGCGGCCAGTTCGACATACCTCTGGAGCCTGTAGTGTCTGAGCCGATCTACGACAAGAAAGCCATGTCGGAATTGTCGATAGCGAAACTGTCGCACTATTCCGCGTATTGCACTGGCGGTACTGATGTCATACTTCTGTGCGATCGCGTAATTAAAGACGACATACAGGTATGGATTGAATCGTAACCGCTATAGTGTGTCGCGTTTTTCGGTTGAAACGCTCGATTAAATGAACGTTTTTCGTAGATTCGGTTTTTCGAGGAACGAGACGATCGCGTCGTTTGGGAAGATTGTGGCGAATTCAAGGCCGCAGACATTCACAAACACTTCGCTATCAGCTTCCGTACGCCGAAGTATTGCGACGAAAACATACAGACACCGGTTTCGGTTAACATTCAACTACGAAGACCAGTAATTAATACTTTGCTTATAAAATAAACATTCATTAATAATAACTTATAATTAGTCAGATGGTGGCACATCAGAATCTCTACCATTCTATATGCTGCCCAAGAATGATTATACGTCAACCAGCAAACGGCAACGCATTTCATCTCTTCCTTACCGCCACTATCGGAGTAGTGTCAAAAATCATGCGTTAGAATCATCATCGATGCCCACAATGACCGAAGAAGTGTTCGTACCGCGAACTCAAATGGTTGCGCCCCAACCCGAGTATATTCTTCCGCGGCTTTTATGCCCGCAAACGCTGCACTGCGCACACGATGACCATCATGTGACCGATGACACTGTCACTAATGCCAGCGATTTCATCGATTTTGATCTGCAAACAATCGGATTGATCGAAGATAATGACCTATCGATTATCGGAGTTAACGATCACTACTGGAACTGCGAGATCAGTAAAGACGTGGCAACGATCGCTAACAGCGACTATAAAGTTATAACCGCCTCAACCACAGATGACAGCGTCATTCTTGACATCTCCGCGAATACTGCTTCCAGTATTAACCAGTGGTCTGAAAATCCTATACAAAAGCACTACTTATGTGCTTAACAAGTAAAACTTGTTTTTAACTTCTCTCGCAAGCACTCACACACACAGAAAGCTATTATTATGTCTCCTCTTCTTTCCACGCAACTAATGCGGTATACAGTAGTTGTTACAATTATGATGGTTATTTGGCCAAACAAAATCGTTTTGCCAATTAACAATACAAAAGTTTATTGGCGTTTGTTTGTTTGTTGTTATTGTTGTTATTTTGTTGCGATTAATGTAGAATAGTTTTTTTTGTAATAATATTTTTGAATATTGTTGTTCAATTTTTAATAGATTTTATTTTTCTATGGCTGTAATATTATTATTGTCAATTTTTTATTGTTTCGTATTTTGTTTTAACTTTAATGCGTACAAAAGAAAACCTGTAAAGTAATGGTATTTGTTATTGAAAAGCGCACGATTAACAAAATTTATACAAACATACACAACATGCGATCAAATTTTAATCAAATATCGAATATTTTTCATATAATTTGAATAATATTTTCATCCGCTTATAAATAATCATTAATAAAAGTTTTTTTCTATATTTGTAAAAAAAAATCTTTTATTAGAATTTTTTATTTGGATAAAGTGGCGATATTGTAGACTTCGTAAAAAGAGTTTCACTTCCGTTGGAATTATTGAGGGAAAAGCCCGATATGGTTCAAAATTTTATAAAATTATTTCAAAGAAATCCTGAACTTTTAAATCTTTTCACACAGGCGTCTGACAAAAATATAACTTAAAGTTTCTGAACTGATCTGAATTTTTTGAGATCATCAGGATTTGCTTTAAATACTTCTGTGATTAAAAAACTTAAACTAAATTAAAAAATATTTTTAGCTTTTTTCTGTTAGAGAAATCGCAATTAAGGATTTGAACATGTCTGTCCGTATGTTAGTTTAAACATCACTATAAAATATTTTGATTGTGTTTTAATGAAATTCAAATAGTAATCTTAACAAACTTTAGTTAAAAAGTTTGATAAGCAACAGATTTAATGCCAACAGGTGTATGAATGGCGACGTTCTTGTATAAAAAAGAATTAAATAGAAATTCATTTTTTATTATTTTAATATTTATTTAGCAAGTCCTTGTTGATCATAAGTAGGGCTTGTAAATCGTTAGGAAAACTAGTGACAAATCGTTTGTTAATCGTAAGAAAAAAGTTCAAAAATCGTTAGAAAAATTCTATATACATTAATTAATTAAACTAATTAATTTAAATTATTTTTAAAAAGATTTATAGTTATTTAAACCCTAAATTATTTCATTGAGAACCTTACTCTTATAATAAAATTACTTGAAAATGAAATCTTTAAAAACTAAAATCAGAAACTAATGATTGTGATAGTTATCATTTTCAGAATTCGCTTATTCTAATAATTTAATCCAGAAACTTCATCGAACGCGTTTAGTAAATTTTAAATGAGAATATTTTTGTACCAACTTATCAATTTATATTATTTTTAGTATATTTTAAGCTAAATTCATTGAAATCGTTAGATAATTTAAAATCGATAGATTCGTTAGAATCGTTAAAAATTTTGAAGTTAAGATCTACTAATTAATATCAAGGTATATATAGTACGAATTAAGTAATTCTGTTGAAAACAGAATCGTTAATTAACGATTTACAAAGCCCTAATCATAAGGCTTTATTTAATTTTTCAACTAAATTCGCTTTATGATTCCAATTGGTTTATTTAATGAATCTTATTAAACTTGGCTAAAACTTAAGAATGTAAATAAACTTGAACTGAACTAAAAATTACATAAAATTGAAAGTTGAAAAAATTGAATAAATTGAAAAAAGTTGAGAAAATTGAAGAAAATAAAAAAAAGTGAAAAATATAAAAAATTTGAAAAGACTTAGATAATTTAAAAAAAGCCTCCTATAATTTGTCAAAAAAGCCTCCTATAATTTTTATAAAAGCCTCCTATAATTTTTTAAAAAAGCCTACTATAAAAAAGTCTACACAGTTACACATTACAGAAATGTCAAATCCAATAGCTGACAAAGTGAGCTAAAAAGATTTGTTATATTTGAGTTTTTGATTAAAAATATTTTTAAATAACATCGGGCCGGGGTTTTGATAATTAAATTTACCACCTTTTATCTGGCTCGGGCTTTAGTGTGGCTAAGGTCGTGCCTAATATGTTTAACCATTACACTCTCTAGTACGAAATAAATGTAAACTAATTTTATATTATGTAATTCTATTTTACGATCATGACGTTAACAATCAAATAAATTTAGAAAGTTAATTATGAGATCGATATAAGACAATGTACAATAGACTAGTAAACGAGTACCCGAATGTTGGGTTCGGATCAGGTACCCGACAGGTTTTTTGAGCTGGGTTGGATTTTGGCTCAAACTTGTCTGGTTCAGGTATGGTCAGATTTTAATATTTTTATCACAAAACCCGACTTTCATAAAAAAAGGCAAAAAAATGAACCAAAATTTAGGGAAAACTTTTGCCATTTTTAAAAATAGAACTTTTTTATAACTAAATAACAATTATTAATTGTAAAACTACTGATTTTATGATTATTTAATTTATGTTGTAATTTTTGCTATAATTTATTACATTTGCTTAAGATGGATGATCGGGTAGGGTTCAGGTTCAAGCGTGTCTGGTTCGGGTCGGGTTCTGTAATTGCTATCGATTTACTAGTCTAATGTACAAGCAATGCACTGTTAAACAATAAACTTTAATCTTTAAATGTATTGATTAATCAATTTGCAAATGATCATTATTCATTAGTAGAAACTCATGTATACGTGATTGGTAGACCGTAATCCCTATTTAAATTTTAAATTATATGTTTGTTATAATGACAAATAGAGAAAAATACTGAAAAATGAAAAACGATAACTTAAGAAGAATTAAATTAAATATAACTCATTAAACAATACAGTGGCATACCGTGTGTTTATACATATAGATACTTATACGTTACGCAATTTTTATTTACTTTTTAAGCTAAATAATGTTTGTTAAAATTAGAACTAATAATTTAGCAAAATTTATTGTTATCGAAATTCTTATTTTAATCTACGCTCCCTATGCTAATAGTACTATTAAAAAATGTGCCTGTTTTACTCGTAAAGATTAAAGTTTTGGCTGATTAAACTTTTATAATTAGATATTTTTGGTAAGAAATTAATATATTTAAATTTATTTATTGTACTATGAACTTAAAAAAATTATTAGTATGCGCAATAATAATATATTGATAATATATTAAAATTAGTTTCCGTAGAAAGTTTTCTAATGAAATATTTGTGAAATAATTTTATGATTATTTATTAACCGTATGAATATGAATATGAATTCTTTTTTACTTTATAAAAAAATGGATAACCATAAAAAGCTATTTATTTGATTAAATTTAATTTTTAATTTAAAGCACTAAATTCCTTGTTCTGTTTTAGAATAAAAGTCTCGGATGAAACGGACTTATAGCGAATAGCGAAACAAATGGATGATAAGCAAAAGTTTGATGCCTCAAAGTACTTACCAAAAAATCAAATTATTAAATCAGCGGGAAGTCATTTCTATAAAATTGGTCTCTCTTGGTATCGAATCGGTTCGGAATCAAGAAACTATTTTTACAATCCAATAATAGTACTCATATCCACTTCATTAATGTGCATACGATTTATGATCATACTATGTCTGAGCACAGAAGACCCAATAGTTTACATAATACTCGGAGACCCGGCTCACTTCATTAATGTCAGATATCAATTTTGCATCACTATTATCCAATGTTTTCTGGTATCAATTATATCGCAGTTAATGCAAATTTGGAATTTCCATTACAATATTAAGCCGTCATACATGACACCGTTCGAAATGATGGCCGGATTAAGTACACCGAAATGTATTGGTCTACATAATAGACAAGATATTGATCGTATGATAAACTTAACCAAACTATTGTTTAAATTCGTCGATATTAACGCAAAATATGTGGGACCCGGTATAGCATTCATCACTTATTACACGATTCTGGCCATTCACTGCAACTACACCCAAATCATATTGTTCGTCATACCGTGGAGTATACTCTACTGCGTTACCCTACACTATATCATGAACGTAATTTTGTGGCAATTGATTTATTTCGTCATTATTTGCCATTACGTTAAACTATTGCTGAAGGGTTTCGATAAGAGTATTCACGACTTTTGTTACAACAATAGAGCAATAATTAAGTTTAAAACGAATCTGTTGCTACACTCGTGGCACTCAATCAATTTGGAGCTAAAGAGCTATAATGACAACTATTGGTCCAAAATCGTATTCTGGTATAGTTTGCTATTCGCGTTGCCAGTCAGTCTGTTCGCGTATCAGTTTCTTTTTAAAAGAACTAGTTTAGCGACTAAAATGTGGTTTATTTATGCGGTTATAGTTGCCGTTATAATAATACTAACTCTACTGAATAGCGCGTCATCTGTAGCGTTAGAGGCGAATAAATCGTATATTACTTCGGTTCGCTATTATATCAATAATATCGATAAATTGAATTGGAGACATAAAATCAAGGTTTAATATGAATTTGAAAAGAATTAAGTCTAATCATTGACCAATTTTGCTTGAATATATAGTAGTAAAATTAGACACATAAATTCCCTTTTATTTAACAAATTTTTTTTTGAAAAGTATACTTAATATATAGCCATACTTTTTAATAACTCCCTAATCCGCACGATACTGCTAGGTATTTTACCCAGGATTTTTCAGCTCACTTTTTTAAAAAAAGGCGAGCTTATGAATTTACCATGTCTGTCTGTCTGTCTGTCTGTCTGTCTGTCCGTCCGTCCGTCCGTGACAGTGTCCGCACTAGCTCGACCACTAAACTTAGCACGTATTTTATATTAGTTAATTGATATATTAGAAAACTGTAGACTAACTTAAAAATACATTAAATTTATAACCTAGATCAAACTATAAAAAGGGAGCTCTCGATGAATGTGTCTTTCTTTTTAAATAATTGCCTATAATCATTAATAACTCACCCTAACTTTCATAAATGCACCATAAAAATCAGTGCAAAATTTCGAATACTTGAGTAATACTAAAATTTGATTGCAAAATATTAATACACTGCGTATTGTTTGCTGATTATCAATAGAGAGCACTGTAAAAGTTTTCGATCTTTGCATAGGCGAATACTTGCTTACCGTTAGTATAATATTTTTGAATGCTATGATGAATCTGATTACATTGTGATTATTTTCAATTATCTTACGGCGTTAACTATTTATTGCTAAAAATTTAATATCGTGTAATTATTTGAGATATAAATCTAAATTTGAGAATTTCGAAACTGTTTAATTATATATACTTCCATTTATCTAATTTGCAGTTCTTATCACTTATTGAAAGAAGTGGCCAAAAAAGAACAGGATTTTATTGCGGAAAAATATTTATAATTAATTATTTCAAGACATATGAGGCAAATATTTATTAATTTGATGAGTAGTTTGCTTACAATTACCTTATTTTTTGCAGATCGTTGTTTTAATCGTTGGGTTATTCTTTAAAGTGACGGAAATTTACAATTATTAACCAATTTCCCTAATTTCAACAAACATATATATTAAATTTAGTTTACTTTATTTCCACATTTTTAAATTATATCAATCTTCCATATCTTGTCAGAAATATATATTTTAAACATTTTTGTTTAAATTTCCAATTTTGTTAATTTCTAGTTTTTATTAAAATTTCTCTTTATTTTCTTAAGTCAGTATAAAGTCTACAATATCTATAATAAGAATAAACAATTATAAAAATTTCCTCTAATTCAAACGACGGGTAATCAATCCATTAATTTTTAATTGCTGTACTTATATCTAATTAAACCAGCGGTAGCTAATATGAGTCAAAACCTGAGATCTACGCAAATGCACGTTCACATGATTGAGTATATAGTGTTATATCTTAATTAAATTAACAAATAGACAAACTCCTAATGTATTCATCCAGATGGTTATAAACCACTTTTTTGAGGAAACATTTTTTCAAAATCATAAACAGTGCAATTATGTTTATCATTAAGACTAAAAATGGTAAGCATTTGATTAAATTTTATATATACCCATAATATTATAATACCAAATTATATTATTCTCGCGTGTATTTCAGTCTCAAAACAATTGCGTTTTTCGCCATCAATTAAAACATACTCAATTTTACTAACAATAATCATCGCATTCGAATTAGCGTCTCCAACCAATAGCGCACCCAATTTATCGGAAAGCGCTCACTTAATAAAAAAAAGAAGCATAGGCTCAATTATTGGTGATATAGCCGCGTCCGTTCTGGTATTAACGTATGGCGGTGAGCAACCCGTGGTCAATGGGCCAGGAGGCATATATCACGCACCTCCGCCACCATCCCCAGCATTACCAGCATCTCCAGCGTCTCTTTCGTCTTCAGTTCAAAGCGTGGCATCTCTTTCTTCTTCAGTACAAAGCGTGGCTCAAGCGGCCACTGATGTAGTCAAAGACGCACCGCTCTCTGGTGGCGGCGGTAATCTCATAACGGGATTAATTTCAAAACTTCTTTCTGTTATATCGATGGGCGCCTTCGGTTAAAAACATACTTTGCGTCTGTTTTGATTATATGTGTATTTGAAAAATTAGTTTTGTTTATTCACGCTGAAAATATCCGTTTTTATTTATTTAATTAACAATAAATGACACACACAGTGATAATTTACAAAAAAAATAATTTATTATGACTAAAAAATCGATTTATCAAACAACTACAGCCGCCTGCTGTTGTTGCTGTTGCTGTTGCAATGCCAAAGCTGCTCCGCCTCCTATACCTCCTCCAGATAAAGCCTATAAATAATGGATAATTAAAGATATTTATTTTAATATAAAGTTTTAATGTTATCAATTTACCTGTTGCTGTTGCTGCTGTTGCTGAGATATTGCACCGCCAGGTCCACCACTTATAGCGGATTGCTATAACAAAAATTATTGAGCAATCATATTAGTCGTATATATTTTATTTTTTTTAGAAAATAAATCAGGAGTTTTATAATAATTGACGTATTTTTAACCTGCTGTTGTTGTTGCTGCGCTATCGCTGAGCCTCCAGCCCCGCCAACAATCGCCGATTGCTATTTAGAATAAAAATAATTTTTACTTATACTATAAATTTGATTTCTACGTAGTGATGAGTTAAACAGTAACCTGTTGCTGTTGTTGTTGCGATGCCAACGCTCCCCCGCCTCCAGCTATAGCCTATAATTCAATCAATAATGAAAAAGTTTAGATAAATCTAATAAAATTAAATTTATGCTACTAAAACTATTAAGATAACTTTTGTATGTTAAAATTCTTTTATCTGACTATGCAAAATTCAGATATATGGATTTGACTATTCTGTCTGCCTGCCTGTCTGTCTGTCCGTCTGTATGTGCACACTCTTATGTTAATTAAGGGATTTTGTTCGTTACTCTAATAAAGAGATTTTACAAATTTCATATGCTCATAAAGGGATTTTGATCAATTTCTTATGATGATAAAGGGATTTTAAGGCTAAAAAGGACAAAATATAGTGTCCAAATCACAAAAATTATGCTCAAAAGCTGCATTAAAGGGTCAAAATTGGCCAAAATTGTCTCAAATTAGGCAAGAATCTGAACAAAGCCAAAATTTAGGTTAAAAATTGTGTGGCATATGCGGCTTTTTGTTAAATAGCAATAATACCAAAATTGAGTTTAGGCAAAAATTTAAAAAATTGAGAATAAAATTTGAGTGGCATAAGGCGGTTGTAGCCATAAAAATAGTGATTTTCAGACTCAAAGTGGTAAATAATTACCGAAAAACTGACCGAAAGGACAAAACTAAGTTAAATTAAAAAAAATGATTAATAACTCAATTGGCATATTCCGGTTTTTGCTGTAAAAAGATTGGCTTACAGACTTAAAATGGAAAAAATTACCGAAAAACTAGGCTAAATTGTCAAAATTTAAAGTAGCATATGCCGTTAATCGTAATTTAGGGAAAGAAAAATTACTCCAATTTATATGATAAAAAATACATAAATGGAAGGGTTTACAAACCTAAATCTAATAGACTGATAATCGCAAAGCTAGATACAAAATGTGTTTAAAGGCATCTTTTAAATTTTAAATAATTCACATAATTTAAAAAGCATATCTATATTGAAGAAATACGAAAAAAATTAATGAAATGCCTGTTGTTGTTGCTGCTGCTGTTGCGCTGCTATTGACCCAACTCCGCCAGCGATAGCTGCTTGCTAAGAATATTTATTGTTTTAATAATTAAAATTAAATTGTGATATTTTTGAGTGCCTGAACCTGTTGTTGCTGTTGTTGTTGCTGAGCAGCTACGCCGCCGCTCAAACCAGCGATAGCCGCTTGCTGTTTTACAATAAATTTAAAATATTTAAATTAAAATTTTTTAAAGAATAATACAATTCAATATCCCAACCTGCTGTTGCTGCTGCTGTTGCGCGGCCACTGCGCCTGTGACAAAATATTTATAGTGAAATTTGGTTTTATAAATTTTTTATATTTGTGTATTAAACATACGAGAAATGTCGTAACCCATTCAAAATGACTAGTCTAGAACCTTAATTATTTTGACTATAATTATACCCGATACCGTAACAATCTTGACTGACACTCAGGTAAAACGGGATAAGAACAACCCTAATAAAACTTTGCGCATTAATAACTTTTTAATCCCAAGTGCATAATTTTTGTGGAGGATTAAAAATTGGATATAAATTTTTGTGGAGGATTGTGCACAATTATTCAGTTATTATTTCCTTTTGACATAAGGTATACGAAAATGAAATTTGCGCTATTCCTAAACTTTTAAAACTCGAAATTATACCTCTGTCGAGCGATAACCAATAAAAATAAGCAAATAATAATGTGTATACTGTATATTAATTTATTCCATCTATCGATGAAAAAAACAAAAATCATAAATAAATCGTTTATAATTGATTTTAATGTTGTGCCAAAGTAATGAAACTATCGAACCGAATTCGACTTAAAAATCTTTATAACAGTGGCATCATATCATCAAAAGAAAAACATCAACGAACATGGATACCACTACGCACTATTCAACATAATTTGGTAAAAATTAAAAAAGGTGTACCACCTGAAAGAAAGTTTGGAAGTGGCACACAACCCAAAGTAGAAGCTAACGACAAAAGGAGATTTGTGGGAATAACCATATCAAGCCCAAAACTTTCGTAAGTAATTTTTCTCTTTTTTGTTCATTAAAACAAAATTTTTGTTAGCCCTAATTTGAAAATAATGTAATTATTAATGCTTTTCTATGTGATTTTTCCCCAAGAATTAGCTTTTTGCCGGGTGTCCCAGAGGGGACGGCTGAAGGTGAGTTACCGCCTCCAAGGAATTCTTAAAAAGTTGACCCCCTACCTGAAAAATGAAAAATGACAACTTTATGGTGGAAAAATTTTTTATAATTTTTTTTGTTCTATGGCAGAAAAATTGTCAATTAAATCCGAGTAGTTTGAATCCCCCCTAAAATTTGGAAAAGCCGGAAAGTAACCTCCCTCAGACCGACACACTCTGGGATACGCTCGATTTTTGTGTATAACCTGAAGAGTTAATGCTTAGAGGTGTATCTTAGGAAACGTGATGCACAAACACTATGGAAAGCAACGAATTATTATTATCCCAGAATACCTTAACGAAAGTTTTTTTGGTAAAACCTCTAAAGTGTTAGGCTCGACTAAAGATCTTAATTTTAAGAGTCAGACATTTTTGAACTTTTGCTATAATTATAAATTATAATAATTCAATGGGTTTCAAAATCTTTCCTATTGCAAAATTAAATTCATTGAATTTTTTCCCCTTCCCACACCAATTTTCACGACACACTTAAAAAAATGGTTAATCTAAAATAATTTTTCACCACTAGGTTTAAGAATTGTAGTATTTTAAACAAATAAGCATATGCAGATGTTGTTAATAGATAAGTTTTAAAATGATGATACGCTTATTTTTAATTTTCGACCCAAAAGTAGGGGTTAGTTTTAAAATCCACTCGATCCAAAATTTTTTAATTAAAATCCGGTTTTAAATCTAAACTTATCGTTTGGGTAATCTCTGCTATAGTTAATTTGAATTGCTCTATAAATTTAAATTTGATCATACGGTATATATGATAATTTAACAAATTTGCTTAATGTTATTATTTTAGAGCCCATAAAATTAAATTAGAAAAATTAAATTAAGTTAGAGGATGAAAACAGAAACAATTATAAATATGAATATTAGATGTTTAATTTGAGAAGTTAAAATTTTTCGCAACATTTAAGACCCTAAATCAAATCAAAAAATAAAATAAAATGTTGCGGGTTCAAAAAAATCAGTTGATAGATTCGACCCAATTTTTGGATAACTACAAAAATTCTTAATGAACCTAATATTTTTTTAAACCCCTGAATAAAAATTATTTGAAAAATTTTAATTCAATCAGTCTAATTAAAAACTATAAATAACCTGCTGATCCAACGAGAATCGGAGGACCAATAGGCACTTGTGGTCCGACAACAGCTCTAGTGACGGAATGACTGGTAGCGCTCGACGATTGAGATTGAGATGAACTTGAGCTGGCTTTCGATTCCGATTCAACAGCACCACCGTATAATAAAGGATGTGCTACTGGGGCCACTATTACTGGTGCACTAGCTATTACAGCGGCCTGCTGTTGTTGTTGCTGTTGTTGGACGCCCAAAGAACCGCCGCCCCCGCCCAATGCCGCTTGTTGTTGTTGTTGTTGTTGCTGCTGCTGTGCAACTGCCTAATATTGGATAGTTTGTAATTTTGATTATAGAACAATTGATAATTTATCAAATACTGAAGTACTTCCTAATAGAGTTGCGATATTTTTAGTTATAATTGAAATCAAAAATTCAATATCCTCTAATTTAACTATCGGATCACAAGTTTTTTACAAAAACATTCAAAACATAGTTTTTCTTATCATTCCACCACCGACTATAAGGAACGATCTATTAGTAACGCAGTCAGGGTACATAATAAATAAAAAAAACTATACAAACCAAACAAGTTTCTTACTCATTTTACACATACGAATTTACTTTGTTCGAATTAAACTCCGAGCATTTAACTTAATTCGTAAAAAATTAAAGTCCCTAGCCAGATCCAAGCCGAGAGGATTAAGCCCGAGACCGAAAAACGTGGCAAATTGAAATTTTTAAAGTTCGAACCATCGCGAGCATTAATGTAATATATTTATATTAATTTTATTTATTTAAAATCATAAATAGATCAATATCTATTTATCATATCAATTTAAATTAGTTTTAATAGTGTTCAATTGTCAGTTAAGTTAGCTATTTCCATAATCATAATTACGTTCTGATGACAAACTTAAATGATATGCAATAATTATTTAGCAGTTTAAATTGAATATATCAGTTTTGTTTACTTTACAATTTACAGCTACAATAAAACTTTTCGGGCTTTCATATTTTGAAAAGAAAAGCCCGGCCGATGTAGTTTTAAGATTAAGGCCTGAGTCAAAAAGACGATAGGAAACGTAGGGCCCAAAAAATCGTAGTCCGTTACATATTCTAATACAAATAGTTCAATATAATCAGAGCGGAATGATAAGCAAAACTATGTTTCAAAAAAATAAAAAACTTTTTTTGCTAAAACAGCGGAAGGGAAATTTTAAAATAATCTATAAGTGTTAGTGTGTGGTAGACTATACCGCTATTTGTTGCGATTGGTCCTCATTATACATGATGTTAACCTAATGACACACTATTTAAAACAAAGTACCAGACAATTCCATACAATTAAAGCTTACTATTTCTGGCTGTGCTATTTGAATAGCATTAGCAGGTACGGTTAAATACACTTGTGGTGCCGCCACAATAGCAGCCTGTTGTTGTTGCTGCTGCTGTTGTTGCTGCTGTTGTTGCTGCTGTTGTTGTTGCTGTTGTTGTTGCTGTTGTTGTTGCTGTTGCTGCTGTTGTTGTTGTTGCTGCTGTTGTTGTTGTTGCAAAGCCGCAGCCGAAACGCCAATTGGATATCCACCGCTATAGGCTGGTGCTACAGATGCTATCGCTGCTTGCTGCTGCTGTTGCTGCTGCTGAGCGAGAGCAGAACTGCCGCCACCATAGCCCCCGACTCCATTGGCTATAGCAGATTGTTGTTGTTGTTGCTGGGAAAGGGCCGAATTGCCACCCGAATAACCCACTCCTGGCCCTCCGGAAGACAGAGCTGCTTGTTGTTGTTGTTGTTGGGCTATAATTGTATAAAGAACTTTCATTCTATATTTATAAATTTCTTGTTAAATATAGCCAAAACGGGCATTTTTAAGAAATAGTGCACAAATCCGGTACTACCAGCAAATTCGGGAAAATAAAACCAATTTTAATTCAATGGTTATTTTAATAGAAGTTAATATATTAATTTCCGAGTTATAAGTTCGAAGGTAAAAATTGGATTTACCAAGAAAATCCTTATTCTATTTATAAATCGTTCCCTATTATCTGAGTTTTGGGTTTTGATCTACCACTTCAAAATAGCATTTAAAGATAAATCTTTAAAAAAACGATCTTATTAAATTTTTCGCTTGATCTCCATTGATACAATATATTTTTTGGGGGGGGGGGGGAATATATTTTAAAACAACAGTTTTACTTATAATGATAATAAAAAGCAATTAAATTTGCAAGCACTAAAGAGAATAGGATATAAAACGGATCAATAGTGTTTTTGCCAGGATATAGTATTTACAAATAATGTCAATTTTTTCATTCTAAACATATGCTAAAGATAATTGGTTTTGAAATATAAGACTATTATATAGATTAATCTTGCATATACCTGAATAGCCGCCACTTGAGCCTCCAGAGGCAATGGCCGCTTGTTGCTGCTGTTGTTGCTGTTGCGCCAAAGACGATCCAATTCCTGAATACCCCACGCCAACGCCCGAATTGATTGCTGCCTGTTGTTGTTGTTGCTGGGCTATCGCAGAGTTTCCACCTCCGTAGCCATAACCTGACCCTCCAGATGCCAGAGCAGATTGTTGTTGTTGTTGTTGCTGTTGTTGGGCTAAAGCGGAACTGCTGGCGACTGGATAGCCGATACCAACCGCTGGGCCTCCAGAAGCTATCGCTGCCTTTAGTTGTGATAGAATAATAGAGAAATATTATAAGCATGTGATTTTAGAAATTTTTAAAGAAATTTTTAGTGTCTTGGTTACATTTTATTATTTTATGGAATTGGATGCGTTTTATATTTAATAAAAAATAGAGGTTTTTAACCATTTTATTTCTACTAATTGAAATTTTTTCTTAACTAGTTTTTATTTAAATTTAAGTCTATGATAGAAATTTTAGTATTTTCTCTTTTTAATAAAGTCTTAAATTAATTTCGAATATTGTAAGAAGTTTTATTATTAATTTAGGTTTTTTAATTTTCTTTATTTTTATTTTTTAAAAATAGATATATTAAATTATTTAATTCATCTAATTAAAGAAATCTAGATTTTTTGTTCCCAGTAATGATGAGTAACACAATAGACAAACAAGAACTACGATTAAATCTATTTGTGGTTCTCTAGAGGAAATGTTTGTATCCTCTACTATTATAGAGCTGTTGACTTTTTTTTTGATAATTAATGGTGTTTAACATAAGCAACAAAATTAACTGTTTTTCTCTATCAAGTATATCAGAATAAAACCATTTTTGGCTAAAATGGGTAAAAAAAATCAGACAATTTTAAGTTATTAATAAGTAGTTTAGAATAGTCTTTTTGAAGTGTGCATATTTTTAATTAATAAATAAGCCAACGCAACAGACATTTTAACTAACTTTTGAAACTTTTAATTAACATTTTTGTTACTCTGTGTATCTGTCCTTTTTTAAAATTTTTCATCTGTCTTCAAAATTCAAATATATATAGATTTGGGAATGTCCGTTCCGTCTGTGCACTCTGTATATTTATAAAATAATTTTGTTCTTTATGATAATAAAGGGATTTTACTAATTTCTTATTTTAATAAAGGGATTTAATCAAATTTTTGGTTAATTAAGAGATTTTAGTGTGTAAATATCCAAGAAAGAGGTAAATGGGCCAAAAAAGGGTTGAAAATAGGCAAAAAATGTCAAAAAACGAAATAATTGGGTGAAAAGTGGGTTCAAACGGGCAAAAATCGGGTCAAAATTGACTAAATTTGAAAAAATGGAAAAAAAGTTCAATTATCAGTGGCACTGCCGCTATTGACTAGAATAATTAATTAGGTAAAAACTATTGACTAGAATAAAAAGATTTTCCAGATAGATGATCAAATATTTAGGTAAAAATAACTTAATGTAATAAGTAGGGCTTTGAAAATCGTTAATTAACGAATTTGTTAAAATGTTATAATTCATTTTAAAACAATTTTATATGATATGTAGAACCAAATTAATTAAAAATATATTAAACGAATTAAACAATTCAAACGATTTTAAAAATATCAAACGAATATTAAAAATTTCAAACGATTTCTATTTTTTATAACAATATTTGTGTAATTTTAAAATTTAAAGGTAATACTAGGCTGACTAAACCTTTAAAATCCAAATCAGATTTTTTTCACTCAAGAAGATGACAAATTAATTGCAAAAAATAAATTGTGGAAATTGTCCCTTAGTTTCCCCCGACATGAAAAGATTTTTTTCGAAATATATTGCATTAATTAGTGACATTAGAAGATCATTATGTGAAGATAACATAATGTATTCCATGATTGTTCATTATAACTCATTTTCGTAACTAAAATTTAAAATTTTTTCAAACGATTTATCAAACAATTTATCAAACGATTTAAAGCCTTTTTATTAAACGATTAATAAAATTTTGTAACTTTTTTCTAACGATTTTTAAAGCCCTAGTAATAAGTGCGTTAGAATTGGCACAATCAGTTTAAGATTACTAAATTTGATAAAAAATTAAAATGGCATATGCTGTTAATAAGCGATAATAAAGTTATATGATCTTGATATCAGTGATATCTTTCATTATTGGCATTAGAGTTTTAAATAATACAGAGTACTATGGCATATGTCTTTTAATATTACGTCTAACTTTTTAACAGTTTCCCAAAAAAAATATTTAAAATTAAATGTTGGTGGTAGCGAGCGACAATAAACTCCCTAAAATTACATTACAAAGTCAAATATTATGACCCGATCGATCGTATTTTTATTTAATGACTAAAATGTTATTTTTATCTATATAGTATTTTTCAAAATTCACACGAAATTTATTTAACATTTTACTCAATTTCTGTTACCTCTGATTCAAAAGATTATGATTTTCGAAATTTACAACAATATTTTATTATTTATTCTGTATTTATCACGATAAGTAATACTGATTTTCACAATATTCAACTTTTGTGGCCATGAATATTTTTTGATAATATGATTTTCATACCTGTTGTTGCTGCTGTTGTTGTTGTTGTTGAGCTAAGGATAAACCATTGCTTCCATATCCAACTCCAACGTCTGACCCACCGGAGGCAATAGCGGCCTGTTGTTGCTGCTGCTGTTGTTGCGCTATAGCAGATGAACCGCCGCCATAACCATAGCCGACACCTGAGCCAAAGAATAATTAAAGTAAATGTATTAAAAAACAAATCATTTGGATAGTCAATGAAGACAATAGCTATTCTACTGAATGCTTATGTTTTTAGTATGGCTAGTTTTTATGGGTCTAAATAGTCGTTTATTAGTAAAAAACGCTTATCAAATTAAAAAATATGTAATGAATTTCTATTGTAACTACTTCTAGGATGATACAGATGATTTAAAGCATAATTTTATTAAGTGTCAAAATATTAAATGTTTTTTTATTAAATTTAGATAAAACTGAATAATAGAATTGAATAATAATTCAATTAAACGTTTGGCTAAATTCATTGATGAGATATAAGAATTGCTTATCATGTCACAACAGGGGAGTAAATGAAGAAAAGTAGCAAAAAATTATTTATTTGGTTATCTGTATTATATACTAAAAGAATCATCTCTCCCTCTCTACCTCTCTCTCCCTCCCTCCCTTTGTCACGTTCTCCTACAATACTATAATAAGTTAATTTAATATAATGTTACCTAACAGTATATAAAAACTTTTAATATATTGTTGTATTGAGATATATACAGGGTGTTCGGTTACTATTGAACGACTTTAAAACTTATATTATTTAAGCTCGAGCTTAAGATTCATTGTTGTAAATGGAATTCATTTGTAGTATCGAATATTTCTGATAAACATTTACAAATACTTAATGTAAAAATTTAAAACGCATAAGGTTCTATCTCATGGCAAACTTCTTTACTAAAACGCTTTACAATGAATGATGCAACCAAAGATAATAAAAGATAAGCAGAAGAAGTTAGATCTTAATATAAATATAAGTTATATTTATCGATCAGCAAGAAATATCGGCGAAACACGTTAACAACGATAATTAGGAATCAATAAACCATTGTTTCAAAGAGATATATCAGTGCGAACAAAGAGAATATTTTAAAAGTTAAAAAAATGGTTTCAAAAATAATCCCGATTTTTATCTAAAGATCAAAAAGTAGTTATATCTTAGTTTGAACACTATTCACACAATTATACACAAAGATTGGAATCATGTAAAAAGCAAAAAAACAAAAGTACACAAATATAAAGATTGTCATAAACAGAATAGAAAATTCAATTGCAGAAAGTTATACCTAAGATCATCTGGTGATAAGTGGGAGTTAATGGTAACGTCATATGAGGCAATGATTCATAAGGGTTACACTAACGACATCAAATGATTATGTTATATAGAAAAAACTACTGATATTCTAAATGATTGGGACCTTAAAACAAAAACTATTCTTAAGACAATACAATTGTGTAAACGGGGTTTTAAAAGCTTCACGAAGAGTGGTATATTGTTAGTGGTTTTTAGGTGAGAAAAGTATTTAAAAGTTGGAAAAAAATATTACTTGCTATCGCACAGAATCCTGTAGAACATATGGAAAACACAAAAAAAAATTCATTTTAAAAGAATAGGCATTCAATAAATTATAAATAAGTCGGTCAATTATAGCCGAAAACCCTTCGGTAGGTTAAGTGTGAAATGCAATAATAAAACAAATATCAGAAATCTAAATAATTTTCAAAAAATTCTCGGTTGTCTATATCTGAAAAGACTAGTCATTCCGGGTAGATATTAATTTGCTCTTAACTATAAAACTCGCAATTCTAAACTAGATCACATTCTCACTCTGTCTGAAGGTCATTTAACAAAATTTAAATACGACTTAATAGACGTTCCGATCATTGACCATTCATTGCAGTCTGTCTCGGGTTTTCATGATAAAAAAACAACTAAATTTAAGAAATTATATCTAAATAAACTCTTGGAGAGAGCTGTATCTTCCATAGGATAAATAATCTTTAGGATAAAATTTAAGATATAAACCCTTTTAAATGTTATAAAAAATCTAATTATTCTTTGAGAGAGAGAGAGAGAGAGAGAGAGAGAGAGAGAGAGAGAGAAATGATTTATCGTATATATATTTTTAACGCATAGGTAAAATTTATTCCACTGAATATAAAAATTATAAATTCGATATTAATTATACTAAAACCTATATAAATGATTACCGTAAGGATAAAGACTTTTTGAGTATTATGATTTGAAAAGAAATAAAACCTATAACCAACATTAAATTGTATATTTATAAACTGAAACAGAACCCTCAGAGATCGAAAAGAGATTAATCAATATATTTGTAATTTTTTTAATGAAAAATATAAAGATAATAGAACAGATGCCGATATTGATTTACAAATGTTTGACTTTGCTAGAAATGATACTACCCCATTATCAGAATTTTTACTACAAATGTTAGAGGGCCAAATAGAAGAAAAGAAAATTTTAACAGCCTTATAAAAACAACAGCAAAATGTTACATACCCGAGCTTCCAGAGGCAATCGCGGCTTGCTGTTGTTGCTGTTGCGCGAGTGCCGAGCCTCCTCCCGAATACCCTCCGCCTACTCCCGAAGCGATTGCAGCTTGTTGTTGTTGCTGTTGCGCCAAAGACGAACC
>JAQIXJ010000554.1:0-31313 GCA_034700185.1 Phthiracarus laevigatus
TTATTGTTTCGATAAAAATTTTTATTTGCTTTAAAACATTGTTATAAATAGTACTTCAGTCAGTATTGAGTATATTATTCTTAATTCTTAGTTCAGCTGTCGACGAGGTAACATCAAAATTGTGATATAGATACAATTAGGGGCGTGCCATAACGTGTTTTAGTATATTTATTAAGAGACATTACACAGAATTATACTCATAATTGCCCCGATATTTACCATTTTTGACCAAGTTTAAGCCATGTTTAGCGCCTAGTTAAGCTCATTTAGCCCTATTTTATTCATTTTTGACTCAATTTAAGGCCTATTTTGCCCCTATTAAAGCCATTTTTCCCCAATTTTAAGTCATTTTTGACCAAAATTAAGACTTTTTTGTCACTATTTAAGCCATCTTTGACACTATTTGACTCATTTTTGGCACAATTTTGACCCAATTTTGTTCATTTTTGCCGGATTTTTGTCATCTGTAAAAGTCTACAGACAGAGTTACACACAGACATCTAGACATTTCAAATCCAATGGCTGACAATTTCAATGTGAGCTTAAAATTGAAAAATTTAGAAAAAATCAAACAAAAGAAAATTGAAAAAAGTCTACAGAACGACACAGACATTCAGACAGACATAGATACAGACAGACATTGCAAATCCAATATCTCTACTTTTACAATGTGAACTTAAAATTAAATTAAAAATTGTTAATTTAAGTAATTATGTCAATTATACTGTGTTTGCTGATCATTTTGAATGTATAAAATTAATGTTGATCGTACAGTTTTGTCAGAAACATTGAATAATGAATCATACAATGATTTTCTATTGAATTTGGGTAAACCATATAGTAAGCCTCGAATGAATTTTGTATGTTTCACTTTGTTTTAATTAATCTATATAATTCAAAATATATTGAAGACTGTATATCCATGTTTATCTAAGTTTGAGTTTATTCTATAAAAGTAATTTGATGTGATATTTAAAAAATAAGTTCAAAAACAATTTTTAACAGTTAAATTATGAATTTATATTTTTTAAACTAAACTAAAATGAATGTCTTAATTAATTTTTTATAACACAAAAAAATAGAACCTAAAAGTGATTTATTAATAAATAACTTTTTTGCCACTGAAAAGATAAATAACGTGAAAATACAACAACTGTAATCTAAGACATATATAATTATTCGATTAAAACTTGGTTTAAACCATATATGATTCTTGTCTTTTACGCGACTGAGTTACATTCTCTTATAATTACTGCACTTATACGCCAATATATAATGTTTTTTATCTGACTTTGCAAATTTATCAGATATATGGATTTGACTATGTCTGTCCGTTTGTCCGTCCTTCTGTGCACACTCTTATGTTATTTAAGGGATTTTGATCTTTAGTCTAATTAAGGGATTTACCAACTTCTTATGTTAATAAAGGGATTTTAATCTTTACTCTAATAAAGGGATTAAAATGACAAAATTTGAATTATTCTAAAAGTGGCATATGCCGCTTTTTGCTGTAAAAAATTGACTTTCAGACTCAAAATGGTTAAAAAAATACCAAAAATTGGCCGAAATGGGCATAATTAGGCAAAAATGAAAAAATTTGATTAATTTGTTAAAGTGGCATATGCCGGTTTTTGCTGTAAAAATATTGAATTATAGACATAAAATGGTAATAAACTACATAAAAACCTGCCGAAATAGGCAAAACTAGGCTAAAATGACAGAAATTTTACTAATAACTTAAGTGGCATATGCCGCTATTTGCAGTAAAAATATGGATTTTTAATCTCAATAAGGTCGCAAAATATAGTCAAAATATGGGAAATTAGGCAAAAAAGCCAAAAATTAAAGTGCCATATGCCACTAATAAGCGATAATAAAGTGATTTGTTTTTGATTTCATCTGATTTTACTATAATAGTTAACTTATAACAGAAAATATAAAATAATGGGAGCGAGTGAACGAAGTGAGGGGGCGACCATATACTATCTAAATATTAAACAGCAAAGTCAGATATTATGACCGTATCGATCTTGTTTCAGTATACAGATAAAAAATATGACAAAGTTACTAGTCATTCATTAGTTCTTAAAATCCGAAAAACTAATCTCAAAGAATTTCAATATCTGTTCATCGATTACCAAAAAACTAACAAAAATTTGGAAAAAATACTACAATACGGAGTTATCGTTGTACGCTATTCCCATTTATAGAGTCTTTGAAGAGTGCTTAAAATCTAAATGATAATTGTTTAAATATGAATTAAAAATACATGTTATATTTAAATGTTAGATAGTAATTATATTTAAACTTTTAGTTTGTCAATTATTTCCACTTTATTACTGCAAAAAATTATTAAAATAAAAGATTCACACATACATGCAGATTAGACTTATAAATCGGTAGATATTCGGGAACAAACGGGTCCTCCGAAACCGACCACCAGAACCCGACATATGTTATACGTTTACAAGTCAAATACAGACATTCAAATCCACTGAATGAGTTTGAAACTTCATAAATGGAATACTATGACAAGCCTTTCACTCCTCTCGAACTGATAAGCATTTAAAAAATAAAAATATTAAACTCATTTAGTGTTTTGACGACGAATTCCAGATTTGAACAATTTAAAAATAAGCTTATTGTGGAAATGAAACCAGTATTAGTGTGATGCGTCACAAACAAACTGTAAAAACACGCACTAAGCATAAAACTTGTTTTTGCCGTTAACGATGATTATTTTGTTGTGTTTGGCGCAACAAATGTTTTATTCTTACAATTGAACGCATCCTTTATTTGCTATTTTCACAATCACTATTTCCAGCCATATATCTTCGCACTTATTGGCAGAACGGCGGTCATTATCTTTCCTATAAACTTTTTGTTTACACGATTTTGATAGAAAATTCGGTAATTTGGGAACACAGCGAAAGCATTATACTATTGTTGGATAAACTTTTAATGATTATGTTTCCGCAATATATCTATAAGTGGTTTGAATCGGTTTTATGCTTGAGTTACGAAACCATATTAATGTCAATAAGTTTGAATTCGAGTGCTACTAATTCTTTAGTTTATTTTTATTATTATTTGATCATTTTTTATACGAAAATTTTATGTTTCGTGTAAAATCAAATGAAAAGTTGTAATGAAATGAATTTGTATCAAACTCAATGAAAAGCGAAATAACAGATGTGCACAAAATGATGTTAATCTAAGTTTTATTAATGCTAAAATTCATTTTATTACCTGAAATTTTCATTATGTTCTACTTCAGTCTGAAGAATCCGGTTATTCTTTTATGTTCGTCAACGCGGAACATTTCCTGCAACATTTTGTTATAGAATAATTTATTTTAACATTGTTTGCCAGCAAACCCACTTTTGAGCTATTTTGAATCAATAATAAATTAACAAGTATCTCAAAACACATTACCTTATCAAAACTAAATTTTTTCACATTTACCCAATTTCACCCAAATCTTTATCTTTTAGATATCTTTATATTTACTTTATATCTTTATATTTATATAACAATTTTATTAACCCAATAAGTGTGAATCACTGTGTTCCAGATTTTGAAGGTATAGTGTAAATTTCCAAATTTTGAAGTCCATACTCATCTGATTTAACGACAATGTCCGTTTGGTGTCAATTATACACTGATTTTTTATAGTGTTTCATTTGATGTTAATTTAGAAAACATTATTCTGAAACTAAAATTATTAAAAAATGTGAATAAATGTATTTTGTCTAAAATATGAATAAAATTCCGATTAGAGTTCAAACAAGGGTTCAATGTATTTGGGCACCCAATCGCATTCTATAGTTTTCTTTCTATTTTGTCCGAACGTTTTGATAAACCAATAAATTAGTAAATATGCCGTATGTTTGCTTATTTCACAATTAATACTTATTATTTAAATTGTAATAAGAATGCACAATGCAGAATACCCATAAACCTTTTTTTATCTCAAACAACGTTTGCATTCCCAAGAGTTCTAGATTGATGCAGATTAAAAGAAAAAGTATAGACCCATTGACACTCGATAAAGTCCATTATTGGGCTTTTATTTAGTTTTTTTAGTGAAGAATGAACTTCTTCTGTGTGTTATTAACTGGGCACGAGTCCATAATTGCTATTTGAGATCTAAGCGCTTTACCGAGTGCTGATAAGCACTGATTAATTGGTTTACAGATAACGCTGATTGATCATATTTTTCTAGAACCGTGCGTTTAGTCATTAATTGTTGAGCATTTTACAGGATTCCAGATGTTATTTAATTAGTAAATTAATTGCTGTTTGTTTGAACATTGGTCGAAACAAATTTAATAAAGTTCTGGGTTATTGAACGGATTTAAATTAGACAAACAATAAAATGAAATAATTTACTGTATTTTGTTGCACATAGAAGTTTCACAGTATGCAGTAATTATTACGTACCAGAATTTAGTGATCAAATTCAGTGAGAATATTCTAGTATATGTTTTTGATGTTTGTCAATATTAGATTAGCTAATTAAGGAATTTTAGTCAGTTAACTCAATAATAATTGAATGTGTCACACATTTGCGTTTACTTTCATAATTGAATCACTTTACCGAATAGCATAGTATATTTATTAGACGCGTACCAATCATTATTTATTTATTTTAATTCCCAGACTATTCTCTATTATTAACTTTCGATTTTTAGTATTTAATTTAAAGTTCAAATAAAATCAAAACTTAAAAAATAATACGATAACCGAAAATCATATCTTTTTTAGCCTGATTTCCAGCGCGAAAAAAATAAAAAACCCAAAAGAATAATGTTATAGAAATCAAATATTCGCACTAACACTCGAGTAGTTAGGCTATGTTCGTCACAATAGGGAGTGCTATAGTGGTATTGCATGCATGCTTAAGAAGCGAAGATTTATTTTACAGATAATTAGATTTCAGGTTTTGAAGATGAACGCGTAATTTAGACGCAAAATGAAAAGCAGATGCGCTCCTCTAAAGGCATTTGCCGTCAGATGGTTACCACATATAAACATACCCACAGAATAATTTGGCTCAAATTTATTCTCCGCTTTCAGCCTTAATATTAATTATTAATTCGCTGCGATATTATGTTAAAGTGATTACATATTCAAAGGTTTATTGCAGAAAATTATGTTTAGATTGTTTTTTTTATTTTGCTAAAGCATAATAATTTTTTTTGTTTTGGTTGTTCATAAAAAGATAATGAATTATTTGAAAATAAATAATTAAATTTTAATTTTGTTTGTTTGTTCAAAGATTGTCAATTACATGTTTTTTATATATATTTAATCAGTTAATGTAAAATAGCAATAATAATTAAGCCGAAATAAACACATTACATTAAAACATTGAAACATATTTTTATCTAATATATTGTAGTAATAGTAATGAATATATGATTTGAATTTTGGTTCAATTTTTTTTGAATTCTATGTAAAAGTTAAAATTTTTTGTATGATTTTTAAAAATTATGTTTAAAGAATATATATATATATTGCGCAATAATTTATTGAATTTTAAATCTACAAACTAAATAAATATATTTGATAATTTTTTTTCAATACTCATTTATTATTTGAAGGACAAAAATCAACTATAGTTAATATAATATGTTTATATTTTTCCGACAACAAAAAATCAAAGAGTTAATTCATTTTTGTATATTTAAAATTTACAGTACAATAAATATATTGTTTTATGCATAAGAATTTTTAATATGTATACGTATTATATATAATATTAATAACTTTACAAATGATAGCAACTATATGTTTTTTCCGTCGCAATATTAATTACAATGAAACTACTTTTTTTTGAATAGACTAACTTTTCACAACAAAATATATAATAATAAATATATTCTTCATTTTGTCTAATGCATTGTGTGTGTATGTGATGTCTACGTTTATATATATATATAGATATAATTTGTGCTAACCTGTGCCATATTAATACGAGCACGGAATAAGTGTATAGACACCGAACAAAATAAATAACAGGAAAAATAAATATATAATATTAAAATGACTATATAATAATGCGAAAAATTCCATGGTAAAGCTAGTTTGAGTAAAAATGATTGTTTTTTTATTTATTACTCTATATACTCTTTGCATTAGCTAAATAGGTTTCTTGTGCTAAAATGCACACACAGAAAAAAATACTGTTTGCGTGATACACTCTGGAATAAAAAAAAGTGCTTTTCTAGTTTTCAGCATATCTCCTACTTTTCACTCTGAATGCAAAGATAACGGTATTGCGCGCACAGCGAAAAAACAACTACGATGTAACGGATCGAAATACTAATTTACTTTACAATGTGGAATATTGAACACACATACATATACACGTATATACGTATTTGCGTCATCATATGTAAATTTAATTTTGGTATTCAAAAATTGTGTCGATTATTTTAACAAACAATAAAAATAGTTCTTTTTAAATTTATTAATAATTATTATTATTCTTATTATTATTATTCTTATTATTAATTTCATCTTAATTCAATTTAACGAGCATTAATAAATTTTTAAATTTTAGTTAAAATATTATTATAATAATCGTATATTTTTTATACAAACTTTACCTCAAATAAATATTATTTTTAATATCATTAACAACATAAAAAAAACATTAATAGTTGCTACCATTAATCTGATTTTACAAATGAGATTGTTTTCCATAAATAAAACGAAAAAGTTTTAAATCAAGAAATCGAGATATTAAGTAAAATGATTAATCCATAAATCCAGTGCTCACTAACTTATCGAGAAAAAGTTTTAAGTCAGCTAATTCAGTGTCGCGGATACCGAGCGACTTAAGTAGACTCAAGTCACCCGTTTCTACAGCCATAAATACATTTCGGAGATGCTCTAAATCACTTCTCATTAAATGAAGCGCTTTACCAAAATCTTCTATTGTTTCGCTTTCTATATAATCATTTATAATAAAGAAAAAAATTGTTTTAATATCTAAAAAACATCGCGATGGTTAACCTGATAACGCCACAGCCACTGTGTGTGAACCGCCTAACGGTGCCAACGCGTCTCTAGCTTTGCTTCCAAATAGTTTTTCCAAATAATTTGGTCCGTGATTCGCTAAAAGCGCCTGAAGAAAGCTGGCTGTTTCTTCGACTGGTGGCCTCTTTGCTAAATAATTAAGCGACAGTTAATTAGATTTCCTTCAATAATATCAAATCTTAGTAATATTTGCATAAAACATAACATCATAAACATAACAGTTAAGGCAAGTTAAAGGGGAATAAATAATGCATGACTTGGTTGTTAACTTAATTATTATGCAACGCATTAAATGTTGCCCAGCTTTTCTATGGTACTGTACTTCATCTATCATATACCAAAGTTAAACTAATTTCGTGTACACATCACACTTATTGATCACACTGTTTTCCCGTTTTTTATTCATAATTATTTTGATTAATATTTCATAAATGCTAATTAAATTCAAAAGGTATTCAAAAAATGTACGGTATTTTGTTGGGAACAATGGAACAGGAAAACAATACTAAAAAAAGTTTTTTTTGTTTTTGTTTGCGAAACGTAATTAATAAAATGTTTAGCTAATTATTCTGTTTAATTAAACTAAATTAGTTTTTAATATTAAATATCATCACAATGTGTATTTGCAAACATTGCTGGCACTAAGCTTATTTTGGTTAACAAAAAATATTATATTTTAATTTAAATAAAAACTTTTTCAGTTTGTCATCCTTCGTTCAGCATTCATCCCTTTTTAATTTACTAACAGAATTAATTAGTAGAACTTTATTAAACTTTGAACTATCTTATAATAAACAAGATATTCACAAAATATTAATCTTTATATTAAACTTAATTGGTTTTTTTGAAACAAATTTTTTACTATTGTGCAGAGTGAATGATGATAGAAGTAATTATATATTTTAGTTTTTAACCATCAAATTGTTATATTTCCCATTCATTAATCCTTTACTAAAACACTAAATCATTGAATATTTTCTCAAAATAGACAATCATTTGTAATGACCTATTTTCACTTCGGCTAATTTAATTAAATTATAGAAAAACATTAAACTTAATGAATAATATTTAATATATAATACCAGGCCTGTAAACATTACTCTATCTTGCAAAACTAATTTAAAAATTTTAGATTAAGACTGAAAACCAAAGAATAAGTTTGTACTACATGTCCATCAAACTAATTTAATTAATTTGATAACCTAATTAAATCATAAATAAGATTTGATATAATCATATTATTATATTACATGACATCCGTTAGTTTAAATACATTAAAGCCATATAATTATTATAACTTAATTGAATTATTTATTTCTATCTAATAGATTTTGGTTGTTACTGAATTTTACTGTAAACGTGTTAACTTCTGCTATTTTAAAGTAAAGTTTAAAAATAAGGATTCAACTTTGTTTTTGCAATATTAAAAACATACTATATAAGTCGTTTCGCCTAAAGATGATTTAATTTCAATGTATGATTGACTCGATTATCATTTTTTATACATAGAGTACAATATCAAAGCTCTCATCGAAAGCTAAACTTTTTATGAGTGCAAGTTTATCTCTAAATTATTAGGTCAGAAAGAACTCGCTGCAATGGGTTATAATTAATTAATTCTCTCCGACGATATAAGAGTGACTCGCTATCGGAATTTATCACAATTTTTATGAAATGAGATAAGTTTTCGCTTTCAAAACTCCTTGATCGACAATTTTTCTACTTTGCTCAAAAAAATTTTTCTATAAATTTTACATCTTCTTTTACATTCTTAAAACTTTCAAATTCGGTTTATTTGGGTTTTAAATTTTATGCCAAAAAAATTTGTATTCTCGCAAATACTCCGTAATCCTTACGTTTTAGGCTATTTGCTCCCAATTATATAATATCTTTTTATTATATTCAAACGATAAAATGCGAAAACAAATATGACATTCTGGGTGACGGTCTAGAAAACTTAGTATAAACGTTATATAAGCATATAAACAAAAGAGGAAGAAAACAAAAATGATGATCGAGAAAATGAAAATGCATAGCATATGGTACTTTTGTTATTCCAGCAACAAATACTTTTGCTTCTACTCGTAAGCTTGCTTTCAAAAAAGTATTCATTTGTTTTAATAATAATTTTGACAGTCATATACACTATACTGTATATTACAATAAGTTAGTAGTATTGATATTTTATACGGCAAAGTCTACTTTTATTTTATTTCATATAGGATTATATAACATTAAAAAAATGTTTGATGCCGTGTTCCTAAAATAAAATTTGTCAATTTTATCGCAAGTTTTCTTTTTAGTGGAATGCAATTTTTATATATATGAAAACAATTTTTAAAAACTAAAAATTTTCTTTTAAACTTTAAGGTATGGCTCCAAATGTTTAACTATTGCTTATTTTAAATGTTGATGATAAATCGATAGATCATTACAAACATTAGATTACCTGCTGTGCATAGAAAAGAATCTTCATCATAACCATCGGGACAGTCACGCGCTCCATCTGTGTATTCAAGAATATTCGTTATCATTTTTATTTAGAGTAATAATTTTAAAATTTCATATTACTTCATTGATATTTCTCAATTTAAATAAAAATTGCCACTTACCGCAGAGATATTGGATAGAAATACATTTTAAAGCATCGACGGGACAACGAAATGGTTGGGTTGGCGGACACCTTTCCGGATCAACTAGAATATCAACAACAAAAAATTATGAAACAAATGAAATGATTAATATTTCTAAGTTAGTCAAAAAAATTACTGTTTATAATGTCGACCATTAATGTATATAATACATTAGCGATATTTTTTAAAATCATTTTACTTGCATCAATGTCTAGGGCCGAGACCTTGTTTTAGGTTAGTAACTGGTAATATAGACTGGAACCGAACTTTAAATACTTAAAACTTATTTATTTATAACCGAAATGTCCGCCCATTAGTAATGATTTATTTTATTAAAAGAAAATAAAAACATTGAAAGCTATTATGGTTAAAAACACGTGAGTCAATTATTATCCAAGATATTAATACGTGTAAATAAAAATCTAGAACCACAGTAATGTCAATATGCGTGCAATGGTATTGTCTAGAATATTCTCTGATAAAAGATTTTAGAATTTTTGATATTAACCAGATATTGTGGCTGATAATCACATTTGTGGCACACGTGAATAATATCAGCCCACAGATATAGTGCGTACCACTCTTTAAATAAACAGTTAAAACCATAAAAGTAAATATGATAATAAACTCTATAATGAATGGTCAGTTTGGTTTTGGCTGCGAATCGCTGTTAAACATAATAATGCTCTTTATTTACACTAAACATCACGTTTTTTATTTGTAATCAGTAGACAATGATTTATATATTTATTGTGTAATATTTACCAATTAATTTGATACAACAGCTATGCACACATAAACATGCATTTAATGATAAATAATCGATGAGTTAAATACAAAAAAGCGATCAGTGAACTGATCTTCGATTAGAAAACTGACAGATTTTCGCAAATTGATTGCGATCTAATTGATTAATGGTTGTTTTAACCAAATTAAAATCTAGCGTAACCAAAATAAATTGTAAACATAACCTTTTGATTAATCGAAGATGCATATTGAAATAATTATCAAAACTTTGGCCCTTTTGTTGTTTTATTATTTGCGGCCCACGTACGTACCGTATATAGCTTATTGCAAAATCAATAACTCGACTTTTTTCAAAAATGTAATTAATAGGTTTTTCTAAATAATGGGCTTAATTTAATTTGGACCAAAAGATTTGAGAGTTGTGGTAACAAAATCATAATATTTTTGAGTTTATACTTATTTCAATTACCAAATGATGTATAGGTATCAACCAATTTGATTGTTATTATTTGATCCTTTTTAGATAAATTGTTAAGTCTAGCCTTTGGTAATAGGTTTGCAATACTTAACCAAAAAGAACTTTTATATAACAAATATATTATGATAAGCTCTTATTCATGTTTCTTATTTGCATATTTTTGGTGCGAAGCCAATAATGGATATAACATTGGTGTAACTCTACTCCCACTTAAAGGTCATTTATTCACCATAAACAATAAAATGTTATGACGCAAAACTTTATCCTTTTCCATAGAATTAGATTCACTGAGTGCTCTTCTTTTTTCGCTGCTATATAACAATATTCATAAGATCTAATATTCTAAAAAGCTTTAAACTCGCAAAAATAGTATATAATTCAAGAATTGTGAATTGTATCAAATATTGCCAGAATATTCTTTCTTTAAAATTTATAAAATGTAGAATCATTTTCCCTTTTGTTTTGATTAAAGCCTATAATCCAAGAGGGAGTTCAGTAAAATAAAGTTTTAGTATACATCCGCCCAACTATTGACACTAAAGTTCTTATGGAATGTATATTTTAATTTTAATGTTTCCTCAGTTTTACTTAGTTCTGTGAGTAATATCGCTACATGAGGATCTGAATTATTCAAAAGATAACATGGTTTGTGTATAACATTTATTTGCACACACGCTTACAACAATCCCTCTCTCTCTCTCTCTCTCTCGCTCTCTCGCTCTCTCTCGAACCTATAAATTATTTATATTTCTCTGTGAAATCTATCTTAGAATTATTAGCTAATATATAAAAAACTTTTATTGTTATGGCAAAGTTGCTAAGGTTATAAATAACTTTTATATTTTAATACAATTTCATACCATTACCTATTCTAATATCTATTAAATTAATGTATTTTATGGAATTCTATTGTATTATTTAATATAGAAAAGTTTTATAACAACTCTATAGTACTATAACTTTTAAATATTTTCCATTGTTATTTACAATTTAGAAAACCTAATCTATTACTGTGATCCGTATTAATAGATATTAATTATTTCATAACCGGAGACAAAATTATTTCGGATAATCCAAATTTTATATTGTGCTTCCATTATAGCATAACTTTTATACATATGGAAAAGAATTATAATGAGCACAAACTGTAAGACTTGTCAATCATTTTATGGTAAATAAAAATGAGACTGAATTGTAAATTTTGTCAACGAATTGACAACAATTCTGTATTTTACATCTCAAATAATTCGCTCACGAATTTTAGTTTTTAGATTGAAAAGCATTGTTTTGAATAATGGTCTATACAGGTTACTCGTTAATACATATATTATGCATCATTATTAAAATATTATAGTTTTAAATAAGTGATTGCACGTTTAATGCTTACAATTATGACGTTATAATTGTGTAAATTTTTTTCTGTTCATTCTTTACATATAAACTGGTCAAAATCGATAATTTCAAAGTTCAAAAATGAAGTTTTAAAGAAATTTTATACATTGTCAGTTTTACTTTTATTCATATGCTTATGTGTTAGCTCTCCATAATAATTAGTTATTGAATAACTATTGTTTTTGTGTTATAAGCAATCGTTAATGTTTATTTTTGCTTTAGGATATATTGTATAGAATAGGCTTTTCGCAAACACTTCCTTTAACATTGTTTATTTAAAGTTTTTTGTCAATAAAACGCACTTATTGTGCGAATTTCAGACAGATTAGACCAAACGTATTGATTGTGACAACAGATTCTAGAAGAAACTATAGAGTCTTGAATTTACTGTTACAAATAAGTGACGCATCTTTATATCACGAGAATCCTTATTTTCGTACAGTTGTAGAATTTAAATTTATTTCAAAACAATAATTAGCAAGTAAGTATCTTAATCATTATTAATTATAGGGTACTAATGTGGCCAATAATTTTGTTCCAAATTTCTCAGTATTCGAGCAACTAAATCAAAAATTTCTTTTCCTACCACTGACAACAATTCGAACACTCGGCCTGACGATTGAGCATATCACTTAATATTATAATTTTTCCCAATTAATTACCTTTCAGAAACATTATGAAAATTATAATGCAGTTTAATGGGGATATTGATGGAAAACTTTGTTAGAAAAGTTATATATATTTATAAAACGATTACTTTGATTATTAACAAAGTATAGCACAAATAACTCTTAATATACATCATTTTTCGCCTAAATTGCCAACACAAAAACATTAGAGATTGTTAACGAGTTACCTGGGATTGCCTTCCCGATTTATAAATTTTTGTTTACCAACAATAATTATATTAAGTCAGTATAGATTAAGTTATGTAAAATAAATTATTGCTTAACGACCACTACATATGTATTGCATGATAAATTTTTGATATTATTTATTCCTATAATAATGAACATCCTTATGTGCAATGCATTAGTGTTACTTTTGTAAAAAAAAATAAAGCACATTCGGGTATTTTCCGTTATCTCGAGTTTCACAAAAACAGATTAATAAAATTAGGAAATAATTTTATTTTTGGTTTACATTAAAACAACAGCAAAATAAAATTTTAAACAAGTACCGTACTTAGAATTTTATTTATCTTTTACTGTTCCCTTTTTAATTTATCCAAAATAAACAACTAATTAAAAAATATGTATAATATTTATATATTTTTTACCAGAATTCTGAAATTTTTTCAAACATTTAGATAAAAAATTTTATTCTATGATTAAACCGAAATCTAATTTTATTCTTATATAATTAAAATCTTAAACCATATACAATTTACTATAAATATTTCTTTAACCAAGTAACTTTAGTTAATATTTTATTCAAAATTAGGTCAGAATAATAATTAGTTTTACTTTGCATAACATTAAATACTAAAAAATGTTAAAAAGTGGAACTGAAACACATTTTTTTATTAAAAAAATTCATTCAAAATAAGTTAAGGTTTTGCGCTATAATTTTATCCGCAATAATTTCTAGCTTAAACTAAGCTTATATTTCAGTGGTTCTAAAACCTTTTCGTAAATGTGACTTACTTTGTTTCACTGCCCAATTTTCAACTTTATACATAATTTATTTAATCTTTATAAAAGAATAAACCTTGTTCGATCTAGTATTTGGAGAAAATTATGTCAATGCTAATGGTAAATTACTTTCTATAGTTAATTTTGATTTATAAGCAGAATTAAAGTATATTATATTTTAATTACTCATAAAATTATAATGTCATCTCTCGAATAGTGTAAATTTTTAGAAAATATGACCACAAACTTTTTACATTGAACGACCTATACAGTTGGAGAACAACAAATCTAATTTATTGAATGATTTCATTTAATTAACAAAAATGATTTTTTATAACTAGTAATGTTTTAATTTTAGATAAATTTAATCTATTTTGTAATCAATTAAGTTGTAATCAGTTTAACTGACGGAAAATTTTATTTTTGATAAGTTTCTATAATTTAGTACACAACAGTGTAACGTATTCAACTGGGCAACGTTTCGACAATGGCACTTCTAGTCATCATCATGCAATTTACTCAGATTTCAAAATTTTAAAAATTTAAATTTTTAGAAAAAAAATAAAAATAAAATACAAAATTTTATAACAGCCATATCACTAAAATATAACATTATTTAGTGATAGTGCTGTTTAGTTGTGCATTAAAATTTTGTACTGTATTTTTAGTTAATTTTTTGCTAAATTCAATACGTTACACTGTCGTGTACTAAAATATATAAATTTATAAAAATTATTATAGATATTTATTGCAAAATCAATAACTCGACTTCTTTCAGTACGTACTAAAAATAAATACAAGGTTTTTTAAATAATAGGTTTACTTTAATTTGATAAAAAAGATTAGAGCTTTATGGAAACACAAGCATTATATTATAAATTTTGAGAATTGACTAATGATTAATTGGGTGTAAACCAAATTGATTGTTATTATTTGACCATTTCTTAAGTTAGATGTCTTTGTAATAAATGTTGGTAATACTTATACGAAAAAGAATTTTTTTATAACAACTGGATTATGATGCGTTTAAATCCTTGGTTCTTAAAAGGGTATTTTTTGTGAAGTTAACAATGGATTAAAACTTTCCATAGCAAACAATGTAAGAGAAGCTCTATTTGCTAAAAATAATACTAATTTAATTTTAAAATAGTCTTTATTTTCGTTATTTCATTTTATTAGGTTTCATTTTATTAGGAAACTAAATATGTTTTGAAAAACTAAAAAATATTGGAAATTCACGGAACAAAGCATAAAGTTATAGTCATCATAAGTATATACTATTTCCAATTAAATGCCTATCAAAGTCGTAAAATTTAAAGGTGTCTAAAATTTTGGTAATATTGAATATTAAGTGACAAATATTTTATCTTTTGATTTATTTCTATTATTAAAAGAAAAACGACAAGGTTATCAAATTGTGATTAACTATATATAACGTACGTAATAAAAATAAATGTAACCGAGTTTAAGCATAAAATGTGATTGTATAGGATAATAGCTGTGATTAATAGCAAAATGACAAAATAAATGATTTATTATTGAATATTACGCTATAAGTTATAAGAAAATTACACAAAATGAGAATAAATTAACAGAGAAAAGTATTATTTTGGCTTTAATTTATGTTAAATCAATAATAATATCCCTACAATAAAACGGTTTGTCAATGTTTTTGTAATAAAAAAATAAATTCCACTAATATTTAAGTGTTTTAATTGATTTTTTTTCAATTAGCTTTCAACAAATCGTTAAAATCGCAAAAAGTTAGAAAAAGCTATTCGAAAAGCTCTTATTCAGTGTTTGTTTAAGATTAACTTCGGTAAACAGGAGATAAAATTCAATTTTAAAAAGAATTTCAAATGCAATGCGAAGCCCATTATATAATTGGACTTTGGTGGAAATTACTTCCAGTATAGTTGAGCACTACTGCCCATATCGAGCACTAATCTGTAAAAACAGTGTCTGTAATTAGTTTATTCTCAGTGACACCGAGCTGTCACAATCATAATAAGGCTGAAAGAGTTGCGAAACGCGTTAATCTCATGCATTTTTTATCATAGTTTCATCATATTAATAATAATTGCTTTCAAATAACAAAGGTTTAATGTGGTAGCTTTTAGCACGATTTTTTTCGATGATATCAGTTTCTACGGTATTTAAAATTCACAAATTTCAAACGCTAGTTTTTTGGTGAAAACACTAAGTGTTTCGAAAATAAGCCTGGTTTGGTCATCCATTTGAAAAATATTAATGAAAACTCTTATTTGTTCAAAAATTCCCACATAATTGTTTGGTTTCCACATAGTTATTAATGAAAACTGTTTATTGGGTACAAACTAAATTCAGAACAATCTGATTCAAAATGGAAAAAATTCTTTGCAAAATCTTTGACAAATTTTAGAGATTTCTTTGAGAAAACTAAATTCTTTGATTCTTTTTAGCCAAAGAATATTTTACTATATGCTGATGGGTTAGGTTTGCAAGAATTTTTATTTTACGGCAAAAGAACACCGTTTTCTATAATCAACTCTAACATTTTGAGTAGTTATATGCGTTGAGCCGCTTTTTAAACTTTGAAAATAACCTTCTATTAAAGTATCTTTTGAATATCGAATCAAAATTGGAATTCACATTACAAATAAGACTTTAAAGTTATTGAGATAAAGTAGTTAGTTCTGCGAATCATTTTCCAGAATATACGGCTCTATCATAGAATAATAGAATAATAAGAAGGGAAAACGATATAGACTCGCAAATAATAAAATAGAAAAGTTTTTGCAATTGAGACACGGCTGGCAATAAACTGAAATCGTCAACTTTTAAAGCTTTAAAAAGTGTCATTTGTTTGTAAGGGTTATTCTTCTATAATGCTTATCACCATTTATATAACCGAATATCTATTTTAGCAAAACAAAACTCCTTTTTCTTCGTAAATATGTGTTAAAATTGTGGCATTGATTTAGAAGTAGAGAAGTAGAAAACCATTAGTTTTAATGTGTTTACAAGAATGGCCATCAACTTAATAAAAACCAAAGCAGTTTTAATGTATATATATTTGCGCAATACTATAATGGTTGTACGCTGCTGTTGTTATCAATTCTAAATTTGATAACAAAGTCATTTAACAGTACAGCGACAGTGCACCTGAAAATAATTAATGGATAGCCTATTTAAGACTGTTTTGGAGCTAAAATTTCTAAAAATTAGTATAATTGAGCGCACATTCTGTTGTACGCGTTCACTGTCGACCACTACCCATATTAGATTAATAAATTGAAAGCGTTTAGATAAAAGAAAAAGATTACCACATTACCACGCATCGATACTCCAACGCAGCGATCACTTGTTTAGCGTAAAGACCTTTAACTATCCTAACTCGTAAGTCTTATATCCGTCTCTCTAATTAAACAAAGAGCTGAAAGAACTTAATTAATCCATAAGAATCCCTGATAATTACCTGAATCAACACATTTATGTAATAGTTCTGACTCATTGTATTGCCACTAACAATAATTCTTAGTATTATCTATTAAAGAATAACTAGTCATGCAAACTATTACGCCATTTATTACTATTGTATTCTATACGAATTAAAGCATTAGACTTGATTATAGTTTATTTCGCTTGCATTAATTAATACGTTATCGTGTAATAAACAATAACAATCAAAGTTAAAGTTTTTTAAACATTTGATTTTTTCTGCTAAATTGCTTAAAAATTTATAATAATTAAATTTAAAATTCATTCGTTTATTAACCAACGCACTTGTAAATTGAAATTTCTAGATAAAAAAGAGTAGTGTTGTCGATTGTTTTCGAAATTAAGCTTAAATTGAAATTTTAAAGTTTAATAAAAGAGAAATTTAAATATTATATCAATTATTTGCTCAAATTTTATGTTTAAAACATATGCTATGATAATTTTGGACGCTGCGAATTATGATTTTCGTTGTTTCGTTGCTATCGTTTTTAAAAATATACACAGCATTTGTTTATAACGCAAGTTAATAGTCGAGTCTCGGCTCAACTTTATTATTCCTAACATGCAAAGCAATAACTTTACGACAAATTCATTAAAAATTAATAAATTTTCTCATTGCTATTAGTTATTACGCTAAAAGCTATAAAGCACTAATGAGATAGAACAACACGAATTCATTTTTTTCCCATATGAAAAACATTGATGATATTTATTAGAAATGCTAAATTCAACCTATGATTATCATAAAAATAATTCAATACTTATATATTGTATAGTTTAATGAATTATTATTATTTCGCATTAAATAGCAATGACATCACATCGCATTCATTCGTAAAGCCCTAATGGTCTTGCATTTATTAATATTGCTAACAATACACTTCTTGATATAACGAACCCTAGAATAGCGAGTGAGTTAGAGAATGAATGAGTCTCATCTCTGTAATACTCGCAATAGTTTGACTTTTAGTCCACTTATTCTTGTTTTTCTATTGTTAATGTTAGTTAATTTCTATATCCGAGCTCTGTAGTAATTATGGAATAGTTTATATTTACGTAAATACGATGAGGTTAACCTAGGTTTTGGTTTATTATCAATGAAACATGTTTTCATGACGCATCATTCAACCATTCTGGGTTAAATTAATTATAAATATTATATACCCGCGAAATGCCTTCGGAGAAACTTTAACAAAAATAGGGTTTCTAAATTTTAGCGTATTCATCATAAAACTATGATTTTATATTGGTTTGCCAAAGCAGGCTTCAATAGTAGTGCTAATGATGATGGTTTAGAGCCTAAGAGCGTCTGGAGCCTGAACCTGAACCTCAGGCTCGGAGCCGGGCTCAGGTTCTTAATTTTGGAAGAGGCTCGGGTTCGAGGTTCTTACATTTTGAAGCCCGAACCTGAGGTTCGAGACTCAGGTTCTGCTTACGAGAGCCTGGAGCCCATAAAGAGATGCTATAACTTTCAAAATTAACAATAATAACATTTCTTACGAATATTTTAAAATTTAATATCACTCATTTTCGTAAAACTTGAATTTTTATAATTATTTGCGAATAAAAAATTACATTGATAATTAAATATACCACATTAAACTAATAAACGTAAAGTAAAATGTCATTTGATATTGTCGTAAACATTTTTTGTGGTGTATATATAAGGGGAGGCTAGAGGCTTGGGCTAAGGCTCCAGGTAAGGGGTTCAGGTTCTCATTAGGAGGCTCAGGCTTAGGCTCAGGTTCCAGCCGGAGCCTCTGGAACCCGAGTCTCATCATCACTAGGTAGTGCGCAATGAGAATTCAAAATTTCTATTAAATGAAGCTTTATTATTAATTTTGGTTCAACGAATAAGTTTGATTTTAGAATTGATTTTTAAACAATATATAAATTTTTGACATTTAAAACATTATTAAAAATAGATTATTACACAATTTAATAATCATTCGTTAAAATTAAACAATCGCACAGAATTGCACATTGCGTTCATAGAAGGGGATTTAGGCTTTTCTGTGATTGTAATTGGAGTTTGGGAGTTTGAGTTCGAATCCTGACAGGACTAAGACGTCCTTTCAAAGTTGAGATATTCGTATGGGTGTACGGCTTCTTGCATTGTCACCAACCAATTAAAATGATTGATAGTGAATGTTTTAGATCTTGTGGCCAGAGCACGAAATTATTTCCCGCGGTAGTATTGAATAAGTTATCAATGTAAAAGTAACTGCCTTAAAACGGGTTAATTTTATCTAAACGGAAATGTAAAGAATAACGTAATCGAATCAGATCAAAAAATGTCAAATTTTGACATTTTACATTATGTGTGGGTAGACCCGCGAGAGTAGAAAACTTATACGCGGAAGGGAGTAGAAATAGTAGTACTAATAAACTGTTTTGGACTTATAGGTTAAATTTTTGATAACTTACGCCTTAAAAAATAATCTTATTTAATTTATTTTTTGATTAAAATTTGAAAGTCTTCGGAAGACAAAATAAATTTTAATTTCAAACATTTTTAAAAAGTATATTCTCGATTAAATTTCTCATTTATTCACTAAATATTAAAAATTTGTTTTTTGAAGTAAATGTAAGTTCTCTTATAACGTACACATTTTAGAAAGTTAGTTTTTTCATATTTTCAAGAACAAAAAAAAACTTTATTATACAGTAAGTCTTATGACGGTATTCTTTATTAATTATAATTTATTCAAAACGGAAACTTCTGTGATAAGAATAATCGAAGAGTTAACTTTTTGAGAAAGTTTTGTAGATAATATTATTCGTGGTTGCTTTAACAAAGCTTGAACTTTTTAAAAATTAAATAAAAATATATTAAACTATAAAAATTAAATAATGTTCGTGTTAATAATTTCTAATAAAGTTAAAATGCACTTATATTAGTGTAAAAGTATTACTTAAATTTTAAAATTTACACACATGCTTAGTACTTTATAGAAAATTAATACGTAATCCTGCTTTTTAAAGATTTGCAGGGTTTCTGGCTCTAATCTATCTTAAAATAGACCGATACATTTATAAAAAAGATCACGTTTTATGTGTTAATGTATGATTAAATTGAAGATTTTGAGTTTAGAAATGTGTTAAAGAAATTCTAATTCGAATTTTAGCGAACAGACTGAATAATAAATGTGATCAAATACAATAGCTTTGCTTTTATAAGTGAGATAAAAATTTTTAAACTCCAAGATGTTATAAAACTATATAGTAAAGTATTAAAGAAATTTTACCTATGATCTAATCAACATAAAGAATTTTTTCAAACTCTCTCAAAGAATTTGCTTAAACTCAATATTTATTCTGCCAACACTTAGTATAATGATATACAGTATTTTTATATAAACTTCTTCACCAATGCAATATCATTCACATCTAATACCTAGCGATTAGTTATGCACTTTTTGCATAATCCCCTGATCTGAGCAAATTGATGTTATTATGATAGATATTAAATAAGCTATTACAAGAGATAGGATTTTCTGTGAAAACAGTTTGTAAGTTTGTTAGTTTTTTCGGTTATCAACAGATTTTTATGGATTATAAATTAGGAAATATCATAATCTAAAAATATCGTTAAAGTATGGAATCTTTAGTCTATTAAAGAAAATAACTGAAAATTGTAATTCGTAAATTGTGCATTAAATTTAATAATTTTCATTGATAATTCAAACATAAATTATTTTGTATCTGAAATGTCAAATATAAATAAATTCAGGACAAATTTCAGGAATAAATTTCTATAAAAATTTTTTTCCTTGTTAAAATTTTGTTATAATGTAAGCAAATCGATAATTTTTAATTTCAATTTTTCAGATTGAATTTTAAAAATAATTAATCAAAAAGTCCAATCTTTGCTCTGAATTATTTTACTTTATTAATGAAACCTTAAGTTTTCAGACTATTGAGAGAAGTTTACTGAAATTTAAATCTCTGTTAATTATAGTGCTAATTAGAAAAGTTTAAATTATTAATTCAACTAAATTGAAACTTACACCCAAATCATAAGTTTCTGATATACACGTAAAGTATTATAAAAGTATTTCCGCATATTTTTTAAGTGCAGTTTAAATAATCTTCAAATTAATATTATTAAAATTTCAGAATATGCTCAAGAATCTAATAATTGATACTGAATATTTATTTAATTAAAACTCATATAACCAGGGCAAAAACATAAAACCAGGGCAACCAATTTATTATGATCGAATAAAATAAAATTAAAGAAATCAATACACAATGTAACCAAAAAAAACAGTGGATAAAACCTACTGTATAATATTTTCTGCTATTTAGTTTTTAGTTAAATAATTCATTCAACAAAAAGCACGTTAGAAAGTTATTTGCATTTAGTTTTATTTAGACAATTCTGTTTTGTTTATTTTGACGCATAATTCAATTTTGGTTCTAGACGTATGAAAACAATTGTTTTACTAATCTTTTTATAAAACATATAATACATACTGTAATAGTCAGTCAATACAGAAATGCATTAGAACTTACGAAATGTTTATTCAACATTTAAAATATTATTTTGTTCCAAGTTTTTGCCTTCCAAGAAACATTTATCAATGGTAACTCTGAATTATGGAAGTTATTTTGTTAACAAATCGTCAAAAAATATAATAAAATTACACGCTAAGCTACTGGAAGTTTATTGATTAAACAACTTAAACGAAAAAATTTGATTTTTAATAGATAACAAAATAAAAACATCTTACTGGTATTTGAAATCTAAAATCAAACAGTTTTATGGCTAGTGTTGCATACGGGAGGGTTAGTGGAGTTCAGATCTCAGAAAAATTATATAAATTTTATGAAAAATCCTTCAGGAAATTAATTTATATACGGTGAGCTTTATGAGTATAAAAACGAAATTTTTGAAAATTGGGGAATTTGCTTTATTTTAATCTAATAACTTTTCCCTATAATTACTAAATAAGACGATTTTTTAATGAAAAATAATTTTTAAATATTTAAAATAAAATACAACAATTTTTAGAACTTATATGACTAATAAACGACCAACCGTCCATCAGAAACTACTGTATCACTTCTTTTGTCGTTACTGTAAGTCTATAAGCTCAAACAAAAATAGGAAACTTTAATATTTATAGAAATCAAACTGTAGGCTATTTTAATTTTGTATTTCGTGAAAAATAAGTTAAGGAGTCAATTCAAAATTTCTTATTCCATTTCAATACTTTGCTGTCGCGATTCAACAAAAAAAACCATGATTTTACAAAGATAGGTAAAAGTGAAACATAGATTGAGTACATAAGTTTGATTTTAACATAAACCAATTTATAGTTAAAGCCAATCCTTCCTACGAAATTTCAGAAGCTCGAACCCTAACCTCAATCTTTTATTGATCGCAACTTTTGTGATATCAAAGTCTATAATATATTTTTGTTGTCGACATTATCGCCGGTTCGTAAAAATTTGATCAGCAACAAAAATCTATACATTTATCTTCGATAAAATTACAAAACAAATCTTGTTTACTCCGGATTATATATCTGATAGATTTCAGTTTTTTCTATAATATTATTATTATTAAAAGTGCGCGAAGAACGAGTTCGTGATTCGAATTTAATAAATGTATTTTTAATAAACTATTAAAAATCAAAAATTGTAGTAATATTAAGAACAACTGCAAGTAAAAGTCAAGTCAAGTCATGATATAAGTTTTCTGACAGTGAAACAAGCAGTGAAACTATAATGAGTATAAATCGATTCCCAAGTTTTTATACATACAAGTCTCGTACATATTTTTTTTCTCTCTCTTCGTGTTCATTATTTATTTTGGAGCATTATATCTATATATCTGCTCCGGAGCTGATTTATATCTATTGATAGTGCACTTTATAGTGACGCAGATGTTGGAATCTATTCTTTGTTAGTTTCGTTGGCAATAGTAATAATAATAATAATAATAATATCTGGTAGAGAGCGATGTCGAAGCATCATATCATTGCATAAGGTTTGTTGGACAGTATTGTCGCGACGCAAGAGTGCAATTCACTAAGATTGCTATCAGACTATTTTTGATCGCTTTCTTAACACTCAACATAGATATAAGTCGAAATAAGGAGAAGAATAGTACATATACTTTCTTAAACAGTTTGGTTTATTGCTTTTTATTGCTGCACACACATCCACATCATATATATGTAACATACTCTAAAAATTATCATTTACTTTAGTTCGGGACATGACGTGAAATATATCGAACGCATTGTTGAAGTTCAAACGTCTAACTCTCATTTTCATTGTTTATGACGTCTTCATATTTTTGTACGCCTTATAAATCATGGATTAAATTTACCGTTATATTCATATAACGATTATATATTTATTTATATAGCATTGAGTCCCAATAAATAAGTTATTTGAACAACCGTTATTAAAGAAGAATCTTTTCCAATTTACGTTAGCGCTTAGAATATTAGCCCATATTTCTTTCGGTGGAACTGTAAGTTTATAAATTAAACATAATTTCCGTGCTCTCTTCAGAATGAAATGAAAGGGAAGAAAAACATTCACCCAAAAGTATGCACTTTCTTCGTTCGTTTCAATGTTACAGTAAATTAGATTTTCTATGAATTTTAAATTTTTAGTCTGGTTTTACATAAAATCAGAAAAGCATTATTCGCAATTTTTGATTCTTATTTATATTCCGTTGATATGCTTCAGAGAATTGTTTTTTAAAAATTCTATAACTTATGTTATGTTACTTTTATAAGAAATTACATCTTAATCATTCAAGAATAATAAAATTATTATGAATACTAAAACTGAATACTTAAATCAATCAGGTTCTCAAAAGGGAACTTAATGTAAGAATTGTGTAAGAACAATGAAAACAAAAAATATAGAATCTATGAAATTGAATATTTTAGGAAACTTTATTTAAAAAGGAGAGCTTAAGGATATGACCCTGTCAGTCCGTCCTTCTATCTGTACGTTCGTAATTTTATATTAATAAAAGGATTTCACCGATTTCTTATATTAATAAAGGATTTTGGGATCTTGCAATCTTGATTTAAAAACTAATAAATTTGACTCATAAGTCTACTAAAAAGTGAGCAATCTATGAATGTGTCGTACTTGTTTTGTTTATATATAAAATCAAATTTTCGTGCTCATGAAAATTTAATGATTTCTAAGTTTAATGAATTCTTGGACACATTTTCATTAATTAATCCATGTATCGAGAATTAGAATAATTATTAATCGATGTAATCGATAGTTTATTAATATTTGTATTATATTTAATAATAATATAAAAAAGTCAGTTCTATGGAAAAATAAATTAGTTTTAAAAAATAAATCAATATTTTAATTTATCTATGGTACACAATTCTAGATGCAGTGCAAATATAATAAGTAAAATTCTATAACACTATAGTGGATGTAAGGAAAACATAGAAATACAGTTTCTTCAAACTTAAACTTAAATAAATAAGTTTAAGTAAAAAAATAAGAAATTTGATATATTTTAAAACAAATATTAATCGAAAGAAATATGATCGCGTTTGTTACAATAAATTTTTCTCGGGTGAAAATGTTTGGCTAAGAAAACAGAGTTCAAACATATTAAATAAATATATATTGAAACCTTCAATATAATCCTTCACACCAAAACACTCGATCAAAAATCTAATTAACTCAAGATTACAATTACTGACCGTAAATTGTAGACAACGGTAGACTAACAGAATAAGTTTATATTATAACGTCTACTGTAATGTAATCTTATTCTTCTTTGTTTATCTTGCGGGACTTTTATGTGAATACTAATTAAACAATAATTAGCCCCCAAGGCTTAAATTTGTAAAAAATTATATTGCTCTATATAAAATATCAAATTTTCACTTTCTTATTATAAATGATATAGAATAAGAAATACTATGTTAAGTCAAAGCACTCGTAACAAAATAGTCAAGTTAACGTTTTAGGTTTAGTTTGAGATTAATGAATAATTTTCCCACTAAAAACTTTCCATATAAAAGTCCACATTGTTTTTTGTTCGGAAAAATCCAGTATATGTTTATATATGTATAATGCTTTCTAATATGTGAAGATTTGGATCCCGCAGCAAGCTTTCTAAATATATGCGTTAGATTTATCTTTTTGATTTTTTTGCAGTAAAATTATATCTCAAGAATCCTAACAGGGATTTTATAATAATGAAAATTTCCAAAATGCCGATAAAATTTTCTACATTCTTATTTAATATTTGAAGAGTTCGTTATTTAGCTATTCTCTCATTATTTCTCTGTCGAACACAATAGAATACAAAACTGATATATTCTAAATTTTTTTTTAATTCAATGGTTTATTTTATTCAAATACTCATTTCATTATCTTATAAGTACATTATTATCAATTATACTCGGATTTCGACCATAATTGTTGTCTTTTATGTTTCTTTCGTCTCCTTTTTCGCTCAATTTTCTAAATTTAGTCAGAAATACAATATATAAAACTAGAAAATATGAATAACACTGCACAATAGAATGAAGATTCTAGAATTATGTTTGGTTATTCATTTTCTTATTTATATTCAATGTAACTGTGACAGGAAAATAAGCCAACGCTATTTAATTAATTTTAGAATTAAGTTCATACAACATAAATACCGCATTAAAAAATACTTAGAATTCTCTCTAATTCAAAACTTTTAATCTTAGTTGAAACAATTGGATTAAAAGTATATTTTGAATTTGTAAGGGAATGGCAAAATATCAACAAAACTAAACAAAAAAGACTCATTTTGAATACAAGTACCGTAAATAATATTCACGGGTTATTATAAACTTAGATATAACTAAAATCGTGTTTACAATTTAAAGATTCTGTGGTAAAATTTCTCTTTATATATACTTTATTCGCTAACTTAATTCGTAATTAAACAGCTCTGATATTCTGACGCTATACATATATTTTCGTTCTTTAATGGATAAATGGCATTATTAGGGCTTTATCTCTAGAGCGCATCGTTCCGAACGCATTTTATTTGCGTACGATCTTTTTTGTGAAAGAAAACACTGCCAAATTCCCATGGAAATTCTTCGTTACTGAATACAAAAAAAGATGGGAATGTTTGTAAGAAAAGCAAATAATATTGTATCATTAAGAAAAAATAGTTCGCCGTTAAATTTGATTTTGTTTCAATAAGTAAACCTAGTTTCTACTATATCTACCGTAAATAATAGAATATTTGAATTATTTAGGTAAAATAGATTTTATTTTTCCGAACAATGTAAGGCAGCTTTCATAATGATAAAAAAATTAGAATCTTGATTCAAATAAAAAATCCTTTTGAAAATCAAATTTTCAAATCAGCATCCATTGAAATTCGTTTGAAGTCTTTAGTTCAGAATAAATTTACGTCAGTTTAATTCGCATTCTATATAGAACTACTAAAATTACTTAATAATGTTCAAATTAAAAAATAAAAGAATTTACTTTTATAATATTTCTAATTTGTTGTTTTTGACCATAAAATGCTCACAGTATTACACAATAAATTAAAGATAAGTAGTTTTACTATAGCTAAATCAATTGTAAGTTGATTAACTTTAATAAAAGCTTAATAGCGTATTATGGCACTGTAATTCAATTTTATTTTATTTAGTTTTAAGTTTTTAATTGGGATTTTGGTAGAGCCCCAAATAAGTAACAAGAAATGTATATAAATCTACGTAGCATTGCTATGAATTTCTTCTTTTAAAATTTCACCAAAATTATATTTACAACAGAATTTATTTTTAAAAGAAATAAAATATTATTAGTAAACCTATGACTAAAAATTTTCCGCTTGAATTTTTATTGTTAAAGGCTTCTTTCTAAAGTATTGCCCATTTCGTATTTTAGTATCTATTAGTATCAATTTAAAGAAATACTTTTTAAGAAATTAAACTTTACTCTTAAAATTTTTTTAAGGAGATTCACAAAACTCATCAGATTCAAACGACAATATAGTTTAATCAACTCAACGAGATTTAATAATTTAGCAAAATGCATTAATAGTTTAATGCAATAATTAATAGCATTTACAAAAAGAACTAAAAAACTACATTTTATGCAATTAGTACTTACTTATTAAACAATAAAATCCTTTTAATTATTGAAATATAAAACTAATAAAAGCTATCTTTACAAGGCCTTAAATATGTTTATAAAAGTTTTCAATTTTATTATTTTTGTAACTATTTTAAATATTGATATTGCGTTAAAAATTAAATAAACTTGCCATTTTACTAGTCTTTTATTCAAAATTAAAACTTATTATACCTATAGGTATAGGTATAAAAAATCGATGGTACTCAACAGTCGAGAGATTTGGGTTTTAGCGATATATAACACTTTATTCCAATCAAATGTTTTAGTGAAAGCGTGAGCGTAGTGATGCACAAAAGATTAAAAGTTTAGGAAATGTCTTAACTCTTAAAATTGATTTAAAGTTAGCTTTAACCAGCCAATAACATTTTAATCTATACCTCTGACCGCTTTAAAAAATTTAATCCAAGTTAACTCCATATTTAAAAAGTTAATTAAAAACCAAATTGGAGTTTTAAAAATATCTTTGAAAATTATGAACTTTATATGATTTAAGTGTTAGCAAATTAATTATAAAATTTTTATATTTTTAATGTTAACAACTTGTCAATGAAAGATTTTTTCTAACTAAAGGTATATCAAATAAAATCCATGAAAAATCATATAAACTAAGTTAAAATAAAGCTAAATCGGTCAACATTATTAGTATTTTTAACCAAACATAAAAAATCTTATCAAAGGTCTTAACTTTAACAGGTTAAACCTTAATGTTAAAAGATAAAATGCGCATAACTGCGTGAGCGATGTAAGTGTGTGTGCATTTATTCTTAGAATTATTATAAACGAAATTACTCCTTCTCTTTATTTTCAATTTGGACTATTCTATAGTAATAAAATGCCAGTGGCTATACGATAGATTCTTAATACGGTACTCAATGTAAACCCACAAAAATGGTGTTTTTGATTAATAAGGAAGCTTACCACTGGAAAGCGTATCACAACCTTACCAGTTGAAAAAGTATACTATTTCAACGTTTATACACGTAATAATGAGTCGATAAAAATATAAATGAGTAAAAAAGACGTAAACATTTATTATTTATATGTTTAAAATAGCATTTCTTGTATTGAAAAATAATTTTATAGCTTTTCTTAAAACATTAACCATCGTTTATTTTTAAATGTTAAAAGTTATTTTAATGTCAAATTAGGATATTTTAAAATTGTTTAAAACTTTTATCAAAGTTGAGTAACGCAAATTTAATATGTCTTTTCATATAAAATTGTTTTGTTTGGGAAAAAAATGTGGGTAATAAAACAATGATAAAAAATTGTATTAAACTTAAGTGAAAACTTACAAATCATTTCTTAATCATGAGTGACTTTTAAAGTGTTTTTATAGTGATTTATTTTAAAAATGATAATAAATTTAGTTTTAGTTTTAGCGCAAAACATTACATTTGTTTGGCACATTTATATTAATCAATACGTTATACGTAATGTTTAAGGAGACACTGGCAAACGCTTAATTGACGCATAGAATTACAGTATATTTAACTATTCATGTTTCCATGTTTCGAGACATGTCGAGTGAGATCAATAAAAATTTAGGAAAATATAGTTGACAAATTTTTTTTAAAAGGAAAAAATAGCATTTACGCAATGAATTCAGTGAAACAAGTATTGAAGCGTTAAATAAAGTTAATACTGGCGTGAAATAGCAAAACGCTTACCTTCTCGTTTAACATTTGCCAAATTGCGATGAAATACATGAGAAAAGTCGATAAGATAGGCTCCTCTCGCCAAACCAAACAAGACAAATACGATCACATTTACATGATTAGCTCTAAGCAACATTTTCATTTCGTTATTATTTTATTAGAAACAAGTAAGAAATTCGTTTTTTTATATTCGATGCCTAAACTCCGAATATTATAATTGACACTAGAAGTTTAACGTTTAATTTTACAAATAAAAGAAAATAATAGCCGAATTATTTTCTAAAACCAGTCTCTGATATGTATAATTGTAATAATAGTCGAATTAAAAGTCGGTAAAACAATGATATGTTAGTCTGGTAAGACTATGAACTACGGAAAATATGTTTATATATAACTGTTACCAACAATTTCAACAGTAAGTTTGGTTAAAATACCTAAATAAACATTTTTCTGCAACAGCTAACGATTTGGGAACTATGTTGCACAAGCGTCAAACCATACACGCAAATATATATATACAGCGTACACATCGCTTCTTTTGGGTTACGCCTTCCACACTAAAAACTTTGACCACTATTCTTGTTTTATAGCTAGAATTTGCCTCTTGATCACGTACTTCCAGAATTTCTCTCAGGCTCAGACAATAGGTTCGTTAGTTAATTAGATAAAACTAGAAGAAACGCTTTGCTTTTTAGCACTTCTACAGGCATTCCGGTATCTTAATTAGAAAAGAACTTATCGTTAAACAAAAAAACAACTCGCTATGATTTATATGTGCTTCAAATACCAGTTAGCTTTAACACACAAACACCACACCAACGTTATGTGTCATTATTGTTATAATATTCTATCGTTCTAATTTTTATTACTAAATAATAGAAGATGAGAGCAATAGTGCTACTTTTATTGATTTTAATGTGAAGTAATAAGTAAAATAGATGATAAAAATTAGTTGTATTAGTAGAACTATAATTAAAATTATAGTCGATATGTGCAAACCTAATGTATAACTTGGATAAACAAAAATTAATCATAAAATATAGATTAGAATATAGAAAAAATGAATTCATTTTAATGAAATTTTGTTCTTTAATAAACATAAAGTAAATGTAAATTTTAGCATTTCATGCAAATTTCCCGATAATAATTAGTAAAGGTGCCAATGGTTTGGTTTGTAATGGTTAACCAATGGGTTTAATCATTGTTTTTTGGTTTGAATTGGTTTGAAAAATTAAATTCAAGAAAACCACTTTGAAATCATTAAACCATTTACATAAAAATTAGTATAAATAAATTTAAAATATTAATGGCTTCATCTTCTAATTTCATTAATTTTTCAATTTTAAAAACAACAGTTGATAGTGAATACGTTTCTAATGTTAAAATACTTATTGGTTGTGTTAAATCTTCACTAAAATATAAATCATATAATTAAGTATTTAAAAAAATTAACTTGAATAAACTATATATAAACTGAATAAAATGTTTATTAATGGTTTATGGTTTTTAATGATTTGGTTTGGTTTGGATTGGTTTCCATAAATATTTATTGAAATGGTTTGGATTGGTCTGGTTTGAGAACATAAATTTAAGGTTCTTTTTGATTTGGGAAAAATCAAACCATTGGCACCTTTAATAATTAGAAAACCATATATGAATAATAATGAAGTTTAATAATAATAATCGATATTAGCAATTAAATTATTATTTAAAATGTCTATCTAATTAAAGATATCTTCTATTCAAAAAAAGTTATTAAATATATTTTAGTATACCGTAAAGCTGAGCACCGGTTAAACGTTAAAAATTTAAGAAAATCTTTAACTTTTAATCTTAATCCCAAAATTTTTTTAACTTTAACACAATTTTTGTTAATTTAATTTTTATACCAATAAATTTTTATACTTCATATATATACATATAATATTAATATATAACGTTTTTATATATCTATGAAAAATGTAAGGTAATATATATGGAGTATATGAATCAATATATATAAAAAACATTATTTGTGTGTCTGTCTGTTTGTCTGTTTGTTTGATCCTTTATAGGCGCCTCCCCTGGGGGTCCCACCCCCTCGACACCTATATCAATG
>JAQIXJ010000555.1:0-31289 GCA_034700185.1 Phthiracarus laevigatus
AGTAAGTTAAACGAAACTGTTGTCTTGTAATGAGACTTTTAAAGTTTAAATAATTGTCACAAATTAATTCTTAAAAGGACTATATTTACTTAATAGAGAATGTTCATTTTAGTAATACATTGTATCGTAATTATCAAAATATTATAGTTGGAAATATGCTCCCGGTATTTAAAAGAATTCTAAACAAGGACAAAGTTGCTAAAAGCTAGAGTTTTATAATCAGTTATTGTATCAAATAATTAGTGTTATTTATTCCATAACCAGAAAATACCTCAAAGTAAAAAAACAACCTATTATGTTAATTCAACATGTATCATTTTCCATCATACTTAGATTTTAATTTCAAAGAATTTGTGATAATATTCGATGAAGATAGCGATAAATAATTGATTTTCACGTCTGCTATCTACGATTGCCGATTAACGATTGAGATTGAAATTTCGATTAACGATTTCGATTATTTTAAATTTCGTTCAACGACATCTGAAAGCATTGAAACGAATAAATAACCGAAAATATAAACTAATTAATATTTATTATACAAATTAAATTCAATATTTTTAATTTTTTCAGTTAATATTTCGTTCGGATTTTGTTTTATTTTCGGTTTCGTTTTTATTTTTTTCGTGTTCGGTTTAATTTTTAGCGTTCGGAATTTTAACCTTTTTTCGGTATTTTTATCGGATGTGGCAATTTCTTTTATTTTTGAGATGTTTTTATTTTTAGGAATTGGGAATATTTTTCTGTCAGCATTTTTTTCGGGTTCGGAATTTATTCCCATTCGGTAATATTTTCGGGTTCGTTATTTTTCGGCCCGGTTACCATAAAACTTCCTACTCCCTTGTACTACTGATTGCCTTTCATGAGACTAAAATGTACCGCAGTATTGCTACCTCGAGTTACCCTCAGCCCTCTCTTCGTTTGCACAAGTTTATCTAAAATCCTAAATCCAGCCTACCTCCTGACATCAGCTTCCAATCTTAAAGCATCGGGTACCGCAGCATTTTCTCCCGCGAGTTACCCGAAAACCCTAACATCGGTTACAATAACCGTAATATTAATTTCATTTTATCATCATTTTATTATCTATTTCATTTTTCATAATTTAATTCATTCATTATTATCATATTTCATATTCATCTTTACCTTTTGAAGGTCAGTCTATACAATGAAAATATTTAATGCGAACACTGACGACCGATTAAAACTGACTACAAGTCAGAAACAGTTTTTAAATTTTTATTTATTTGTTTGATGTCCTTACTACTAGATCACATAGGATTTATCATTTTATATCATAGTTTAACATTTATCTAAACTTGTTTTATAAAAAAAGTTAAAATTATTTAATTAATTATTAGTTTATTTAATCAAAATTTAATCAAACTTTTAATTCTAATTTTTAAAAAATCAGTGAATAGTGAAATGTGACGTCATGTGAATCATTGCATATTCTTCACTCAAACTTTTGGATGGCTTCCATCTTTTTTAATGTTAGTCTATACTACTACTATTGTATTTGTATTTGCAGATTAACAGGTAAAGAGATGGGGATGGGTTCCGTGGTATTGGTAATAGTGATGACAAGTATTAGACGCATAAACATTGTCACTTATGATTAACCAGATAATGAATAATAGCTGGAAAGTGGAACTATTTTTAACGCTAATAGATTATTGTACTATATATTTCATAGAAAGATATATCTATATTAACATTTTAAATCAATATCATCTTACACAACATCGGAGCGATACATTAATCATGCTTTAATTTACGTTTTTATCCAACATAACTACCGCAATGTAATGTCGATGTCCAGAAAATAATAGTTTCTTATTAACGTTCATATAAAACTTAATAAACAATTTATAAAACATTTTATGAATATATAATAGTATCCCGTCTTTTGAAGGTTAAAAATTTGTTAAGCAATAGGAAAAGTTATTAAATTATAGATTTCAGAAACTAGTTTTTAAAAAATCAATCTATTATAAATGCCATACTATCATCGGACCTGATTTCATTCTTCAGTGAATTGTTTACCACGATATTTTTTATGTGAAAATTTAATAATTTACTAATATCTTAATACACATTATATTGTGAATGATGTCACTAATTCAATACACGCCACTTTTAGCATCATTTACCACTATATTTGCATGTTTTTTCGTGTGAGTATTTGTTTTTTTATTTTATTGTAATTTGAATTTTACATTTTGAATAACCATTTTATTAAAATTAAAAAATCGATATTATGATTTATATTAAAAAACAAGAACGGAAGATTATAGAGAGCTCACTTTTCTTAGTTAAATGCAAACTTACGTACCATACTTATAATTTAAAACGGTTTACCAGCCAAATTAATAAAAAGAAAATTCCCTTAATTAATGTAAGAATTCAGTAAACTCCAATTATTAATTTAAAACTTGTCACAGACAGACAGACGGACGGACGGACAGACATTGTCAAAACCATAAGCCAGCTTTTTTTTAAAAAGTGAGCTAATAAGGTGTTAATCTATAGTTTCAAAAATTTATTGATCTTCTAATTACATAAGTTCACACACAGTGAACTATTAAGAAAAAACAAATGCTTTTATATTCATTTATGCTAAGTTAAATTTATTGTTAAAATATATTTACGAAATAAATACTAATAGCTGTGATTATATGCCTTAAGAAAAATTTTAGTCTAATAACTAGAAAATAGTCACTAATATTTCAAGGTTAAAATTTTTAAAAATATGGTATTATTCAATTATTTATCAGTGTAACAAAGTATTTTAGGGCAGTCTGGAGACATTATGATTGCTAAAAAACCGTTACTTCGAGTATCTAATATGCATTGAGGTAATATTTTATAAAATACAATACTGTATAACCAAATGTATTTGTTTTCTTGCATTGTTTATGTTTATGTGACATTAATTCAATTCAAACCCCAAATCAAATTGTTTTTCACCCCTTTTAAGTTCTATTGGACTTGGCTTAAGGGTTTAAATCTAGTTAGTAAATCTTAATGTCAAAATTATGCGATTTTTGCCAATACGTTATATACCTAACATGATAGCTGTATTAATTAATTCATAACACAAAAAAAAATACTTTTCCGTCCCTATCTCTCAATCAATCTCTGTCGCAAATCGGAAATATATTAACGTGAATAAAAAATAATTTAAACGAAGGAAAATATAGTTGTAGTTAGTAGTAGATAAAATTGATTTAATTGTTGAGTTGAATTGTTATTCTTAAATAAAATATTTTGCTTAATTATTTTTTATGTTTTGAAAGAATCAACTCAGTGTTTTATATTCTATTGCTAGATTTAAATATACAATTTTTGATTTATAATACCTAATTATATCTTAAAATGATTTTAACTAAAGAAAGAACAGTGCTGTGCAAGAAATACGTGTGATATTCAACAATGATTGCGTATATTTTGTGACGTTTTTATTACAACTTAAAATTTACCTATACCTTAGATTTCATAGTTAACCATATAAATTGAAAGCTTATAATTAAATTTACAATCTGACATTTTTAAAATATTAATTGTATGTTTTTGTGAAGCCTTTTAATGGTTCGATAATATTTTAAAAAACAAAATACTTCTAAGAAAATTGTAGATCCTTATCTGTAAAAAAATTGTCAGTCAAAAAATGCATCTTTTCTTCAAATTGTGAAATTCATATCTAATAATAAACTTTTTGATGTTACGAATTAGTCTCCCAACTGTCAACTGATATGTCTGACCTCACACTTTTCCTCAGACCGGGCAGTGTTCTAATCTTAATTAAATGGGAAGAATATTTTTATCTAACAAATTTATAAACTTACTTAAATATGGCAAGACTTTGCTATTAATAACATTATAAGAACTAAATTAAAGAAAATTAAACATTTTAATAAGCAAAAGTTTTTATAATGTAGATATGATATAATAGGTAAAATTTAGAACTAAAACTATTTTTATTTATCGTAATTTGACTGCCCTAATGTTTTTTCGCTCCCTTTGTATAGGCAATGGCAAGCTTATGGATTTGAGTATGTCCGTCCGTCACTCCTCGACCATTGAACTTATCACGTATTTTATATTCTTTAATTTTGATCTTTTGGAAAACTTTAGATTATTTATTAAAGAATTTTTAAAATAACTTTTGAAGCTTAGTTAAAACTAAAAAATCAGTTCTCTATGAAAGTGTCGTTCTTGTATTATAATTGATTTCTGGCCGAGCCTCTACCTTCCGACCGGATGTCGTGTTTGGGTCAAAAATTTTAGCGTTTTGGGAGTCTAATACGAATTAATAGAAATCCATAGATAAAATTGTTTGTCCGATAACTACAATATTTTGCATTTTAATAATTCTAAATGAATAAAAATAATACGTGTTTAAATTCATATTATATCTGAATGTTTAACAAAGTGATGATGAGACTCGGGTTCCAAAAGCTGATGCTGGAACCTGAGTATAAGTATAAACTTCAGGTTAATAACATGAATCTCGAGCATTATTTAAAATTATAACCTGAGCTCGAAATTGATATTTTTAACTGAAGCTTATGCTCTAGGTATATATATTGCGCTACAAATGATTTAATAAAAAATTGAATACATTTTCATTTATTATCTATTCGTTTAATGTCAGACATTTTGATCATCAATCTGATGTTTACCTCTCAAATTATAATAAATGTTTAGTTTTATTAAAATTATTGAAATCAAATGTAAAATATTCGTTAAAAATAAAAAATTTTTTAATTTATAAAATAAGGTTCTCTACAGGGGGTCCATGCTGTAGTAAGCAGAACCTAATTCTCCAACTTCATGTAAACTGAGAAAGGCTCCAAAAGTAAAAACTGAGATACTAAACCTTTTTCAAAATTTAGAACCTGATCCCGATTCTGAGCCTGAAGTTCAGGCTCGAGAAGCTATAAAGATTCATCATACATCATCACTAGTTAAATATCACTACAACTAATATAATAAATAATTTAGTAACTAACGATTAATCTTAAATTATAAAATAAAATTAAGGGAACTCAAAAATTATTTTATTATAATATTAATACGAATTTTATTAAACTAATAATTATTTTTAAATTTTTAACAGTTACATATCGGCAATAATACACGGACACATCGCACCAATATTCCCATATGTTAGTGATGCAGCATCCATTGCGCCACAAGCAGCCTATTTTACTCTTCTGCTGTTCATTACTTCAATACTAAGTAAGAATTTATTTGATGGTTGAATTGCACTTTCACAAGTAGAATAAATTCGTTTTATTCCAATTAATTAATTTTAAAGTTAGCGCGTGAGTGGCATATGAATACACTATTATATACGGTAGTTTGAGTTTTAAATATAAAAATTTTTGGGTGATATAGCATCATATACCGGACGTATTGTTAGCGCGTTTTTTAATATAGCATTGTTGTGTTTTATTAAACGAATAAATTAAACACTTATGATAAATTCCAATTACAATAAGTTTTGTTTCAATTTTTTGTTAGGTGTGGTTGTCATGATTGGTTTGGTAGGTTTTGATAGGTTTGGTAGTTTTAACTGTACTTTTACTTGTATACGGTTTTCCAACGCTTTTGTTTAAAAGGTTTTAAAAGTTCTTATTGTTTAAATAAAAGAAATTATAGATTTAAAATTAGAAAAATAAAAATAAAAACAAGTAGGAACATCCATAGAGAGCTCGCATTTCTTTGGTTAATGCATACTTAGGTACCATCTAACCGATTTTAATATACACCTTTGTTATTTACTCTTATGATTGTGTTTTTCTAAGTTGTACCGTCTATAGGTACTTCTCATAAGAGTCCACAGACGGATAGACGGACATCCCAAATACAATAGCTGACTTTTTCAAAGTGAGCTAAAAATAAATTAAGATAGATTAAATAAATAATAAATTAAATAAATAAAATTTTAAATAAAAGTCAACAATGAGTTTTAGACTATTTAGAAAAACCGGCTAACAATATGTCCGGTATATGCTATTTCACCCAAATTTTTACATATTGCCAGGGTGCCCAAGTGTGTCGGCCTGGGCGTGGGTTACTTTCGGACTTTTCAAAATTTTTAGGGGGTCAAACTACTCTCATTTAAAAACGACATTTTTTCTGCCATCTGCCAAAAAATGTTCATTTTCATTTTTTAGGTAGGGTGTCAACCTTTCGAGAATTCTTGGGAGGGGGGTTGTCTGTGCAAGCCACCCTCTGGGATACTCTGCTTATTGCAAAACTCACTATTTCTATCAATTAAAGTGCAATATAACCGATTATTCTTTTTATTTATAATACTTTATCAATTAGTTCAGTAAAAAAAATGTAAAGCCATATTATCAATGAAAAATAAAAAATATCATATATATATAGTTCAAAAATACCTGTCTGTCTGTGTGTGTGTGTCTATCCCTCGACACCTCTATCGTTGGAAGGGGTTCGAAGAGTAGAGTGCAAGTAAGGGGATTTCGAGATGGCAGTACCCCTCCAGAAAAAATAGAGATAGAAAAACTGTTTCTATAGCATTAAAAACACCCCTACTGAATGTGCACCCCCTCAACACCTATATCAATGGATTCAGTTTGGAGTGTGGCGTGCAAATAATAAGGTTTCGGGGTAACAGGAACCCCTAATTTATGATTGGTCAATAATAAATTAAAAAATCACTTCGACACCTTTGTCATTCAACTCATCTTAAAAAACGGAGTTAATTGAGGTGTCACTTGAGGGGAGGGCACACCCTTATGGAAATTCTATACATTCACAATTTATCTAAATATTGATAATCAGTGCGAAGCACGGGCTGAAACCTCGTATTGTATAATTGAATAAAAATTAAAAATTACAGTTGGAATTAATAGCTTTTATCGTTTTCAACAAATCAAGTCAATATTTGCGGATAAAAACTTAAGCCAACAGATTAGCGCGTTAAACATTAACATTGATGTTGCACTCAAATTAAACAAAATCGCATTTCTGCTCACAATAATAAGTATGATCTCATTATCTGGTGTCGGATCGTTTCGTGTGTCTGAATTACCACAAGAACACCTTATAGCACTCTTGCCGCTAGTTTTTCTCCAACCAATTGCTCTCATGATCCACATCTGGCAATCGTACATATTGTTACCGATCACTGGTTGTAACCAATTAGTTGTGGTTAAATTAAGAGCGATTTTAATAGCGCTTATTTTTATTTGTGAGTTTTTGTGCGTAAAATTCCTCTTAATTGCAAGTGATGGGCGCTACAAGAAAATTGATGTCAATGATTTCGAAGCTCGTGTGTTTTGGAAAGAATCGGATGGCGGTTATGTTGCGCATTGTATCAGTGCTTTTAGCGAATGGCTTGTAATTATATTTATGAGCGCAGCAATCGCTACGTTTGTGCCCGAATTTAAACGATTTAAGTTGCATAATGGAAGTGTAATTTTTATAGCTAATAGTAATATCAGAAATAATAATGAAACAAAATCGTAAACTATAAAATTTATATAACGTATGTTTTTTAAATTTTATTCTCACTTAAGAATTAATTTGTGACAATTATTAAACTTTTAAAAAGTCTCAATTTAAGACAACAGTTTCGTTTAACTTACTGTTAAACATTATTCAAGTCTTAATAATAATGCGATGCGAGCGTACAATTTAGTTGGGAACTTTGTTTATATTATCTGTGAATTTTACTTGAATAATGTTTAACAGTAAGTTAAACGAGACTGTTGTCTTGAATTGAGACTTTTTAAAAGTTTAATAATTGTCTTAAATTAATTCTTAAGTGGTAATAAAATTTAAAAATTATTAAAGTGACAATATCAGTACATTTATATTAATGTCGGATGAAAAATACCGTATGTTTGTCTGATAGTTTCCCACTTGCTTTACTAATATGCGTATAATAGTACCGCATAGGTAGCAAAATGTATGTTCGTCTGTAGCGTTTGATTTCATATAATAAAGTAATATTTGTATTTAAGCGGTCTATTTTATTATTAAAGTTAAATACTTCTTTGATTCATGTATATTTTAGAGATTATGGAATTCTTTTTGAAGTTATTTAACTTAAACTTTAGAATGAGTTGTCACTCTTCAATATACTCATACTTTAGGCTCCATGGAGTCGGTTTGTATACGTGAAACCGCATTATATGGTAATTTTTGTGAAAAAAGTGATAGAGTAATACTAGTAATTTTTATATTTTTAGATAAATTGAAATTAAATAAACAATGAATTGAAGGAACAATAAATTGTTATGAAACCAAAAAAACGTTACCTATTTTTATCATACAAAAACTAAATATTTCAGTTAAATCCAACGCATACAATTCCAACTATTGTTGACGATGGGTTTGCGTTATGAGAAAGTCGATCTATCGCTCAGTATTTATGCAATAAGTACGCACCAGATTCCGATCTCTACCCGAAGGATCCGAAACTCAGAGCTGTTGTCGATCGTATGCTTAATTTTGACATCGGGACACTACTTCCGTCAGTACGAGAAGGGCTGGTATATTATTAAAAATTAGCAGCAATAATATTAACAAAGTTTATTCTGTGATTTATTCATTTATAGATTTTAAAGTTCATGCGTGGCATCGAACCTACAGAACAGCAAATAAATGCAATGAAAAATAATTTGAAACTATTAGACTTATTTATCGGCGACAATAGATATGTAGCCGGAAATAATCTGACCATCGCTGACTTATCTATAGTATCGATGGCCACAACTTTTATAATATGCAATTACGATTTGAGTGATTATCCAAACGCAAAAGAATGGCTCGAACGTGTGCAGATAGAATTGCCTTATTATGATGACGTTCATGGAAAGATAATCAGAGAGGCTCCCAGTCATTTTGCACATTAGCGCACAAATGCTGTTCAGTTCAATAATCATGATCAACAACACAATTAAATAAATATTTTAAACCTTTAATTCTAATGACCAATTCCTTTTTAAATAAATGATTTTAAAGCTTTAGAGATTTGTTAAACGAATTAAAAATTTACATGCAATGCGTTTTAATTTTAGTGTAAATTTTTAATTAAAGATATTAAGCTTTCAATAGCATTAATTTTTATATTTTATTCTAATTTAGGATAATTAAGTTGTATATTAAGCATCCCACTGACAATGTTTTCTTCTAAAATACGGTATTCATAATGTAAAATATACTATAAAAATAAGATTTGCATCGTGAAAAAATTTAAAAACATTCAGGCATAGGCTCCAGATAAGACACGAGACGTTTTCATATTATGTCTCTAAATTATAAATAGAAGTTCAGGTTTAGGCTTAGTCTTATGTTCTAGCCTGAGATTAAGGAAGCCGAGCCTCTTTATCGCTACCATTGTTTGATATCGTTTTGCTGGAAAGTTACATACTTATTATGGAATAACACATTATTATTCCCATAATTCTTCACTATTTTTTCTCAAGCATTCTGTTGTCATTAGTAAGGCAGTGAAAATTAACGATTGATCAAAACTCTTAAAATTGATATAAAATACGAGTTATTAAACCGATTAAGACCTAATTTAGAGAAATTTAAGTAAACGAATTAAACGAATCAATCGATTTTTGAAATTTCAAACGATTTTAAAAATATTAAACGATTTTTGAAATTTTAAACGATTTTTCTATTTTTTATTCAAAAAATTACTAAAAGAATTGATAAATTGGAAAATCAATTTAAAATAAAACCAGATTTTGATTTAATTTTCTTAAGATACTTTTAATTTGAAAAAAATTAGGCTTGAAGATCTATCGTTAGTTTCGGCTGATGTTTAATAATCTTTTTCGAAATATAAAGCATTTTTATAAACAATAGAAAGTGTTTCACTGAAAACAATATAAAGTATTGCATTAAAGACTATGAGGTAACGATGAGCTATAATTATAGTGCATTATAACTCAGTTTTGTGATAAAAAAATTTAAATTTTTCAAACGATTTTTTTAAACTATTTTTGACAATTTTTCTAACGATTAATAAACGATTTTGCACCTTTTTTTCTAACGAATTTCACTGCCCTAGTAAATACACATAATGGCATATTGAATAAGGGATGGCAATTATAATCTATATAATTTTATAGGGATCACCATTAAGAGGAGGCAGACACACAGACATATCAATCATATAATAGCAAAATTTCGACATGCCATAAAAATGTTGATAATGATTTGCGATTTGCTCTGTGGAATATTTTTCAATTATTGATAAATTATTTGCTAGTATATTATTCTGATTAATTAAAATATATATATATATGAAATTATGGTTCGCAAAAGAAATATTTACGTTATTTTGGATCGCGTAAATAAAAGTTTGAAAACCACTGGATTAAATTATAGATTTTAATATTGCTTTTATTTCAATTTTTTCTTTCAAATAAAAATTTATAAATGTAACTACAGAAGGAATAGTATATAATATAAACAAGAACGACAAATTCATAGTTGCTTTTTTTAAATAACTATGAGTACCAGAAAAATACTTGTTTTAACACATCAGTGGAATAACAGGATAAGAACAACCACAACATTATTTTGCGCGCTAATAACTATTTTAATGTATGTGTAATATTTTTGAGGATTTAGGAATGCCTCAATTAGTTTTTCCTTCATTTATCAGTAATTATTATGTTCTAAATCCATAAAAACGGTATTTATATTAACCTTAAAATTACTATGGGGTAATAACTAACCCCTTAATAGGTTAAATAGTTGGCAATGCTTTTCTATGTGATTTTAGCCTATGCATTAATATTTTCTGTATAGTACGAAGAGTTTCGGTTTAATACAAGTATCGGGAGTATTCCCTCGTTAGAGGTGATACGTGTTGCGCAAAGCACAATGCAACGCATTCTAATAATTTTATCCGAGAATACCTTAATAGAATTTTTTTTGGTAATACCTCGGAAGTGTTAAAGTAAACATAGTAAAACACCAAATCACTGTATTAATTAATACTGCGAACGTTCTTAATACATATATGAGTGATTTACCACGAAATTACATCGCAAAAAATGGAACATAAATAACAGTATTTCAATGACAATGGAATTGCGTATAGAAATATCTGCTCGTAACCTCTGTTGAGGGCTAACTTACTTAAGCATTTATTACATACTTAAGCTTAACATTACCTAACAAAAAATGAAAAACATGGAACATTTGTTTTAGAGTTGAAACTGAGAAAATTTATTAAATTTACTGACTTTTTAATAATTTGAATGATTGTGTTTTCTATGATGCCAATAGACTGCGTAGAAACAAATTCGGCCATCATTTCAAACACTTTCATATCGCAAAGTGTGATTCGTATAACTCCAGTAATGTAATGCTTTAATAACAATTGGAAACGATTATACGAACAACAAACAAATATTAAGCTGATATCGAATATTTAAAAAATAACCGAAATCTCCAATTGTAATAAAGAAATCGGAATTTACAAGAAATAAATTTAAATTATATATTACTAGTAAAACCCTTTCACTACGGTCTCAAGACTTATAAAAGAAATATTTAAACAAAAATTTCAACTTTGATATACTCTTTTAACAAAACATTTAAATAAATTTATAAATATATATAAAGTTAACATTTAATAGACGAAATGAAAATTATAAGAATTGATGGCATTATTAAGAAAAAAATAAATGGTTTAGACTTTCTAGCTAAGTTTTTCTTAATTGAGAGGGTTTAAGAGAAGTTATTAAATTTATTTTAAGGCAAAAATAACTAAATAAAACTATTATACTTTGTACGTTTATATTTAATTTATAACATTAAAAATTTTTAATAAGAATTTTTCAGATTTTAAATGTCAAATTTTTGACTATCTTGTTCCGCACAAATTATTCTGATTCATTCCATTAACTTGAATGATGATGTAATCAAGAATAAATTGAAGGATAATAACGTTTTTTGTTTTTACAAATGTTTTCTGTAAAAGTTAAGGAATACTTCAAATAGACTAAGACAATAGCGTGGATTGTTAAATCCTAATTTTCTATTACACTAAATTGCAATTGATTTAACATTTTGAGCAAAACTTTTAACAACGAACTTGTTTTTGCGTTATATACTTAACAGTTAGAGTCAGTGTGTCCCAGAGGCGGGGTGCTGGAGGGGGGTTACGCCCCCCAAGAAATCTCAAAAAGTTTACCCCGCCTACCTAAAAATTTAAAACAGAAAGGTTTAACAAAAACAAACGTAAATGGTTATCCTTAATACAGTCGGCGTAAAATAAATAGTCATCTAATAAAAGATCGAATAATTAATAACACTTGGGTTGTTCCTTAAAATAGTGTAAATACTTAATTATCAGTGTCATATTAACGTAGAGATTTGTGCGACGATAAAAAGCATAAAATATTTGTTTAAATATGTTTACAAAGGACACGACTGTGCTTAAGTTGAAAAAAGAGAATTTTTCGAAAAACAAATACGACGAAATTCAATCATATTTAAATGCTCGATATGTTCGTGCGCCTGAAGCAGTCTGGAGAATTTTTTCTATCAGAATGCATAGTTTTTCCCATGTTGTTATTCGTCTTGCCTTCCATTTGCAAGATGAACAATGTGTTTTTTTCAAGAAGGCCAAGAAACTGTTTCTTTTGAAGCTGCTGTAGAAAAAAAACTACACTGACTGCATGGTTCATATTAAATCAAGATAATTCATTGGCCAGAATTTACTATTATTTAGAGATGCCGGAAAACTTTGTTTTTCACAAGTAGTCAAGAACTTGGGAACCAAGAAAGAAGTTTGACCAACTAAGAAGCAGAATGTTTGTTGATAGTAAAACTGATACAGAAAATTATAATTTAAGAATGGTACTTCTCAGAGTGTAAGGTGCTACAAGTTTTGAAAACTTAAGAACTGTTGATGGTCAAGCTTACTCAACTTTTATTGAAACAGCAGTAGCGTTGATTTTGCTTTCTGATGATATAGAATGGGAACTGGCATGTGAAGAAAAGTCACTTTTGTCGTATGCCTTATCACTTTCGATGCTTATTTGCCTATATATGAATTTTTTGATTACGAAAAAATCCACTTATATTCTGGGAAAAATTTAAAGAAGACTTATAAAAAGATTTAATTGAAAGATATCCATATGATTTTAAAGCTTATGCAACGGTATATATCAACGAAATTTCGCGCTTACATGGTAAATCATACTTTTACTTTAATTTACCTAAGCCGGCTAAAGTTGGTTATCACATAATATACGACTGCAAAAAGAAGCTAAGAAAGGGAAAGAAATGTTTGGACTAATAAATGACTTACAAAAACAATCATTTATCAAAATTATAGACGCTATAAATACACCACAAAAAAGTAACTGCTTTTATATTGATGGTCCAGGTGGGAGTGGCAAAACAATCCTTTATAATACGTTAAAGCATGTAGTGAGAGGAAAAAACAATTTAGTTATTCCATTAGTTTCAACCGGTATTGCTGCAAATCTATTATCTTTCGGTAGAACATACCACTCAACTTACAAATTGCATTCAAATATAAAAGAAATTTCGGTTTAAAATATAAAAAATAACTCACCAGAAACGATATCAATGAGAACTACATCTCTGTTTATACGGGTTGAAGTTACAATAGTATTAAACCATGCATTAGATTGTCTTGATAGTTTTTTTCGAGATTTAATGCAAAACAACAAACCATTTGGTGGTAATGTTATACTAACTGGTGGTGATTTCCATCAATGTTTGCCCCTAATAAAACATTCCGATAAAGTTGAGATTATACAATAAACAATCAAGTTAAGTCAGTCTTGGCATGAGTTCCACCATATTACTTTAACAAAAAACATGAGATTAAATGATAACAAGTTCTCAGAATGGTTTTTATAAGTTGGTTATTGACAATTAATGAATGATGACAATTTTATTGATTTGAATCAAAAAATCTTATCGAGAAAATATATGTCAGTTCTATAGAAAGAACAAACTTTATTGTTTATTCATCTTTTACTTTTCTTTGCTGAACAAATGATGCAGCTTTAGAAATCAAAAATGCAATTATTTAAAAATGGATGGCGACAAATACACTTACTTATGCATAGATAGTTTAGACACTGAAAATGAAGACGAAAGACTAGGCAATCCAATCGAGTTATTAAATACTATTGACTTTTCTGGTATGCTTCCACATAGTTTAACATTAAAAAAAACTGGTTGCATAGTTATGTTATTGCGCAACATTAACACAAAACAAGGTTTATGTAATGGAAAAAGCTTTATGTTAAAGAATTAATAGATAACGTTATCCTCGCTAACATTTTAAAAGATACTGGGTTAGGCGAATAGGTTTTAATTCAAAGAATCGAACAACTAACTTCGTCAGATGATTTTTTATTAGCAATCCTGAGAAGAAAGTTTCCAATTAGGCTTGCTTTTGCGATGACAATATATAAAAGACAAGGTCAAACTTTTGAAAAAGTTGGTTTGTATTTGGATAAGAATATATGGGCTTTGTGTTTTATACGGGCACTATTGTTGAAAAAATATAACATTTATTACAAATATTGTTGAAAAGTTTCAATAAATTTATTACGCGCTAAAATATATAAATGTTAATTTTAATGTTTGTGTAAGTTTGGATGAGTTTGTATAAGCTGGGTAGGTTTGGATGAGTTTGGATAAGTTTGGGTAGATTTGGTTAAATTTGGGTAGGTATGGATAAGTTTATGCGAATATTTTTCGAGAAAAATTATTAAAATTGAAAATAATGACTCATTTATTGAGTTTATTGATGCTAAAACAGTTGTTTATAAATAATAAAATTCACGGTTTAAATTACATTGTTTTTCATTTAATAAAACGATTTATTTTTAGTGCGAGAATAATTTTTAATAAGATTTACAACAATTAATTTCAAATTTTTCATGGAAATTTTTCACAACAAAAGTGCCGGGATAAATCTCAACCGCCGAATGTGTTCGCACATGGACAGCTTTATGTAGCTCTATCAAGAGATAAATCGAAGAATAATTAGAAAATACAACTTATTGATTTGGAAAATACTATTAATATACTTGAATCAAATGAACAAACATCCAGATATAACTGTGTTTATAAAGATAAATTATCACTGGATGGCCATATTAATATTGATAAATCAGAAACTGACATTTTTAATGATTCATTTTCTGAGACTGAAAACGTCATGGAAATTGACTATATTTATAGCGATTCAAATACAGTTAATGTAATTATCGATGATACCGCTTATCAGCATCAATTATTAACGAAAGCTTTCAAAGCGCTTTGTTTGTTGATTGATTCTGCAGCTTATCAATCCTTGGATAGACTTATTGAAGTTTGGACCTTAAATAATTTCGATATATTATTTAATGAAATTATAAACAGTATACGATACCGACCTACTCGAGTTTAAGACCATCAACAATTTGTAAGCCGAGATTATATTCAAAGAATAAGGGTAGAATATAATTATGTTTTAGAATCATACCAGCCTACTGAAACAAGCGCTCATGCAAACTGTTTTTATTCTGCAATATCTATTAATTTAATAGGAAATCAAAACTTATCAAACTCTATTCGTTTCATAGCTGTTGGAACAATTTTGAACCATATCCTAAGCTTAAAACAAAGTGTCAAAAAAAACATTTATGTAAATTGTTACCACCTCTGAACTTCTCAAAAAGTTGACCTCCAACATAAAAAATGAGAAATCACATCTCTATGGGAAGAATTTTTAGCTCACTTTCTTGAAAAGAGAGCGAGGTTATGGATTTGAGTATGTCCGTCCGTCCGTCCGTCCGTGACGGTGTCCGCACTAGCTCGATAAAACTTAAATAGCATGTATTTTAAATTCGATAATTTTGTCATTTTTGAAAACTTTAGATTAAATATAAAAGCATATTTTAATTAACTTATTAGCTAAGATACAACTATAAAAAGTGAGCTCTCTATGAATGTGTCGTTCTTGTTTTTAATGTTTTTTGTCTGACGGAAGAAAAAATGTCGCTTAAATTCCAGTAGTTTGAAACAACTTCCCCTACTTAAAATATTAAAAAGTCGAAAAGTAACCTTCTCACAGATAGGCACACTTTGGGACAACCTGGTAAAATTAAATGTGATTTTCAGATAATGTATAAAGAAAATAATTAAATTAAAAATTGTTTATATTTTAATTATTGCGTAAAAAAAATTTAAAAAGTTTTCTGATTATAGTTTTAGAATATAAATATCCTTTATTTTTAAAAAAAATTGTCTAAACAACCAAAAAACGTCGATTTATAGTATAAAATGTTGTGAAATATAGTATATGCGCTTTGAAATTCAATATAAGTTATATCAATTTAAATTAACATATTTTTTATCTGACTCTGAAAGATTTTTTGATTTGGGTATGGCCGTCAGTATGTCTGTCGGGTGTGCAATATCTTTTTCTAATAAAGGAATTTTGATCCTCACTCTAATAAAAGAATTTGACATATTTATCAATTAAATAAAGGGAATTTCCAAATTTCTGATGTTAATAAAGGGAGTTTAACATATATCATTTTCAAATTAAGGAAATTAACCGATTTATTATTCTAATTAAGGGAAGTTAACTAATTCTTATTCTAATTAAATTATTTTGACAATTTCTTTTTCTAATTAGGGAATTTAACGACTGCTTATGTTAGTTAAAAGATTTTGATATTTACTCTAATAAAAGAGGTTTCCAATTTTCTAATGCTTAGGGATATTGTTGTCAAAAAGAGCTAAAATTAAAGTTAATACTATAAAGTATGCTCAAATGTGTGTTAAAGGTGTCAAAAAATCGTAAAAAATTGGTCATTTATGGCGAAATTTAAGATAAAAACTGTAAGTAATTTGCTATTTTTTGTTGTTATCTACGTTTGGCAAGAGGCATATGCCAGTTTTTCAAATGACTTTAACTGTTCATCTAAGTAGGATATGCAGGTTTTTACAGCTAATTTATGACTATAAAAACTATATTAAATAGGATTTCCATGTTGTCTACTGTTCAGCAAAGTGATAGATGACTGTTTTTCAAGTGAAATATACTGTATCTAAGTATCATATGTTAAAATGTACAAATATATGTCGGACATTTGACATCTCTCACTCATTTCAGTGGAATCAGCCTCACATCTATCATATACATTTTCGAAAGTTATCAGGGTTGTTCTACGAAACATCAGTGGCATCTGCCTCTCTTTTCCGTAGCATTTTTCGCTCGTTTCAGTGGTATCTGCCGCTCAATATAGAGTACGGATTTTAATTATCTACCGCAAGTTAAAATTGCATGTCTTACGTTTTAGTTGAAAATGCCACAAATTTTAGTGTCATTTGCCTCTAGTTGGCAGTAATTTAGTATTAAACAATGATACAGGTTGTATATGCCGTTGTTGGCAGCAGTATTATATAAAACTGGATTCCAATGGCAGCTGCTGCAACTTATAAGTAGTGTTAACTAAAAATCCTGACTTTATTTTTGTTTATTTAAAAATCTGATCAAATAATTAAATATATAAAAATTATATAAACAACGTTATTATGCCATTGAGCAAATAAACAATAAGTTTGAAACTTTATATTCTACTTTTCATATATTCAGTTTGATTAAAATTAGTCTGGACAACAATATTATAAGTTTCTTTATAAATATAAAAATAAAAGTTTTCAAATACTTTTTGCAATTTCGATATATGCTTTCTAAAAAATGCTTAAAAATTCGAACTTAAACATGTTCAGATTTTATATTTAGTTTTTTAAATTGACGACTTTATCAGTTAGGTTTAGTGAAAGTAAGAAATTAAAGTTATAGTTTTTTTACTTTCGTTAAGAAAAATCAAAAGTGATTTAGATATGTATAAAATTGATTATTATTTAGAATAGATAATAGAGAAATAAAGAAACAAAAAAATAAAGACTGAATGAAATTAATGAGAGCAAGTGAAGAATATCGAAGAAATGAATAAAAAGAAAGCAGGTGCTCGACAACAACCAATAAGAAAACGAAAGAAACAGGAAAAAGAAGCTCAAAAGTTCTGTTTGAAAAAGGAATGTTTCAATTTTTATATCAGCTAAAGTTGTTTTGATATAAACTTTTGGGTGTTTGAGTTGAGACCTTAAAACTAAAATGCAATAAATTAATGTTAATCCATTAAATTCTAAAAATAAATTAAAATGTTTCACAGTTTTGGCTGTTCCTTAAACATGCTTTAAAATTATCATAAATTTTTCTATAATGATCTTTTAGATTATTGTCAACAACCGGTTCGAAAAACATCGTAAATCGAATATGTAACTGTGTAAAAAAGAAGCAGCATACAATTTCGTGACCTTTTAACTTTTTACACGAAAACGAAAGTATGTGGGTTTGCAAACGCCTAATTAGTTGTTGTTAATTATCCAAGTTTGAACTTTCGACAGTTATATATTTATCAATAAAATCTATATAGTATTGATTATTTACTACTTTTTAATAAATTAAAGCGTTTTTCATCCAAAATAAACAATGTACGTTCGGACTTTCTCAATGTTGAAACTCGCCGCATGTGTATGAATTAACAATTTGATTTTCAATGAATGTTCCTTTAGAATGTTAGATAACTCGAAATAGTTCTCTAATGCGTTTATCAAAATATTGTGCACCGGTAACTGGATCTCGGCCAATTACCTCACATTTTTTTATAATCCAATTTTGCTGCTTCTTCTTCACTGATATTAAAACGTTTAACAGTTTTCCTAAGTATGATTTTTAATTCAACCCATTTGGTTTCAGCTGCTGAAAATGTGAAGGGTTGGCAAACCAAGCTGACGAATTGAATCATTGTCAACACTTCACGTTTACGTTCTTGCCAGTAAACTGGAGACGAGAGATCGACTTTGAAAAAATTGAAACCGACATCAACTTTACAAATGTTATCCACAAATTTATTATTTAAAAGTTGACAAGCTGTAATTAATTTGTTTCTAAGAGTATTCCGTGAATGCTAATTTATTTGTTCCGTTAACATTTTAATCTGTGGTTTTTTGTACATTAAAAATATTTTACCGTTTTCCAACTTCTCCTATCATTGTGATGCAACTCAAACCTACAAATATCAACGTAAAATGCGATCAAATATTGTTGTGTCTGAAACGCTTAAATCGATGGAAAGAACATTCTTTTACGATCGTGTCATTAAATTGGATGACAACCTTTTCCATGTGCAATTGCTGTGCTGTGGTTATGCCATAACATTGAGTTAGAAATCACATTATCCGGTTTATCCACTTTGTCCGATTTCATTTTATTGTCTCCTTCTACATTTATGATCTCGATTTTATCACTTTCTTTAATTACGAATTCTTCGATCTCTTAATCGTGACATTAATGTCAGTTGTCGGTGATTGTGATATTTTCTTATAAGTAAAAAGGCGTTGAAATCAAATATTTTGCCGCGTTGTAAATGACTACTGGTCTTACAGATTCAAACTTATAATGTGACTTGAAAATCTCTTTTCGCTTCATTATGATCTGAACAGTGCAGGTGTTGTCAAATTATCGTGGTAGTATTTGTACTGGTGTGTCAACAGAAATTGTCACGATAACTACATTTCCTTGTATGCCATATTGTTTGCCGACTAAAAGTGGCCTTATTTGCATATATGGTATTCGCGGTGATACTATTCGTTCTTCAAGTGTTGTAAGATCTTGTAGCTCAATCGGTATGTTAATATAATAAAAACCCTTTTTAACACAAAGCGTTAGTGTTTTAATCTTAACAATATCCCTGTCGCACGAATGGCAAAGCTTTACTTCTGATGACATTGTTGGGCAAAGAGCACCTAAAAACTGGTGACTTAATCCTTTCTCGTTGAGTTTCCTTGAGCATGAAAACTTAACTGTCGATGGAAACCATAAACCATTGCAGATGTAACATGTAACAGTAGTCCCATTTTTTTATAATGGTATCATTTTGTTGACAAAGATATTCAAACCCATTATTTTCTTGTAAATTAAATCTAGCTATTTCGTTCCTGTTCAGTAAGCCCTTTTCTTAATCTTGACGAGCTTTTTGATGCGCAAAAAAGTCTTTTTCCTGTTCTGCGCGCCTCCTTTCCTGATCTAAATGGGCAAGTTAAGCGCAAGATCGTTTTTTTCCTGTTCGGCTCGCATCCTTTCCAGAGCTTCACCATAAAACCTTAGAGCTTTTGGAACCATTGTTCCATTGTCCTTTTAAAGGGCGAATAACCGACAATTATTTGTTAAACAGTTTAAAACAATTCTATTCTAATCCTTTTCACAATTTGGTGGCCCTAAAAAGTGCCGTTTTTAGAACTATACGTCTATTTATTGATGTGAAACTTTTCGCAAATGGCGCAGAACCATGTTAAATTATTAAGCTATGATAGAAAAAATCATTTTTAACATATTATTACATTAACATTAACATTTCTGGTTTAACATAAAATAAATAACCTGGATTTGAGTTACTACCACCCGCTCCCACCACCCTCTACTACCATCTTCTACTACCACCATCTACTAGAACCATCTACTACTACATTCTACTACCACCCTCTGCTACCACCCTCTACTTCTACCATCTACAACCAATCACTACTACCAGCCTCTACTACTACCCTCTCTACAACCCTCTAACACCACCCTCTACTACCACCCTCTACTACTACCCTCTACCACAACTCTCTAACACCACCCTCTACTACCATTCTCTACTACTACCCTCAAATGTCGTCCTCTATACCCTAATACCACCCTCAAATACTACCGTACCTATTCTCACTCGACTACCACTCTTTACAACCCTCTAATAGACACCTAAACTATAAATGTCTGATTTTGTTGTACATCTCGTACTAAAGTTTAATTCTAATTTTAGTTCGTAATTTAGTTCAATATCCAACTGATCCTTTATATTTGGTATGAGACTGATCATCAGTTGTATGATACGCGGATAAACCAAAATCACTTAATTTAACAAATTTGTTATTAACAAAATTAATTAATAATATATTTTCGGGTTTCAAATCGCGATAAATTTAATGATCTGGTTTTAGTGAATGTAAATGTTGTACACATTCTAATATCTCAAATTATAATTCCCTTAAAATATTATAACCAATTAATGTAAATGTTTTATCAGTTTTATTAATACATTTTTTAGTTATTATATTTATGACGTCTTTCAAGGTTAATGAACATAATTTTAAGTGGATGTGTATTAATTCTGTTTGTTTAGAGGTAAATAAATTCGTTGATAATTGATTATCACTATTATAAGATTCTAAATAATAGTTTAATTTAATTAAAGAATTAAATATATTTGATCACAAAATCAGTTTTCAGTTTTGAAATTAATGTTTAATTCTTCGCATACTTTATCTGCATTTTCCAAATCAAAACTAATTTTCTTAATTGCATACAATTTATTACTGTATTTATTTTGACATTTCTAAACAGTATTAAACCCACCAAATCCTAATGAACTGATTTCGATAAAAACTGTTTCATGATCAGCGACCATATTCTTAGTAAAACTTACTTTAAAAAGTCAGTTACTATGACCGTATCGATCTTGTTTTAAATTATTAAATTCATTAAAAAACTCATTAAAAATACGCAAACATATAATAATAATTTTTATTTAACAAAATTTTAATATTTTTATTGTTTTTATTTGTATATTAATTGTTTTTAACGAACCTTGGATCCTTTATTAACCGACATTTATATTAGACCTGTAATTTTTTAAATTTTAATTATAAATTAATTAAAAAACATATTGTTTTAATAGTTTTCATTTATTTCCCTAATATTGGGCGCCAAACATATGTTTCCCGTAAATTTATCAATTATTTATACGTCTTTAATGTATTTAATTACCCGTCATTCTCGTGAATTGTCTTAATACAAAACGGCTTAATACAAAACTTGCGATACTTAAAAATATGTGATAGCATTAACTATGTATTAAATATTTTTGACGTTATTTATTAAATATTTTCACTGAAAATGTGAATTTTTTGTTGTAATAAAAATATAAAAAAAACAAAATCTTTAATATGTTTAGTGCCAACAAAAATAAAAAGTTTTCTGAAAAATACTATGGTTAAAAAATAAAAACGGCATTGAAATCTCGTTGAGTATGATTTTATTATAGTTATACATATTTCGAAATACATAAATTAAATTGTAGGAAAAACCATATAAAATTAAATAGGATTATGGAATGGTAAAATTAAATATTTACTCATCGAGTAACCGTTTCTTATATCAAAGATAATATCTTAAAAATATCCTAAAATAAGTAGATGAAAAAACGTTAAAAATTAATTTAATGGCAGGAAAAAATATAATCATAGTTCAATTAATATATTTTCACAATATGGGAAAAACACAATTTAACATTGCTAAAAAGCAGGGTGTCCCAGAGGGGGGGCTGGAGGGGGGTTACCCCCCCCAAGAGTTCTCAAAAAGTTGACCCCCCCTACCTAAAAAATGAAAAGTGACATCTCTATGGGGAAAAAAATTTTTTTAATGCTTTTTTGACCGATGGCAGAAAAATTGTCGCTTAAATCCGAGTAGTTTGACCCCCCCCCTAAAATTTTTGAAAAGTCGGAAAGTAACCTCCCCCAGACCAACACAGTCTGGGACACCCTGTCTATTGCCAATAAGTATTTATTTATATTTCTAAAAATATGTTTCAAAGTCATACAAAACTTCGGGACAAATTCCAAAATTAATTTTATTCACGGGACAAATTCCAAAATTAATTTTATTCATTAAAGCTGTCACCAATTAAAGTTAAAGAAATTAGATTTGAATTTTAATCGAATAGCCAACCTTGAATTACCTCTTAATTTCGAATTTACAAAAGTACTGGGGTGTTGTGCTTTATACCGGCCACATTGTTGTAAAAAAGTTTATAAAATGTTTTCCCACTATTATTGTTAAACTTTAAGAAAAGTTTTTTTGCGCACGCTATATGATTTGAATTACAGTAACTTATTAAACAAAGTTTCTACAACAATGGGGCCGATATAATGCACAACCACCAATCACTGTTATATAAATTTGAAATCATTTAAATTTTTTAAAAAATCTTATGATATTTATTAAAATTGTTTGATAAGTTTAATTCGTTTACATAAATTATAATTAATTTCTTTCTACTTTTCACAAAAACTTGTTTTAAAAAAAATAGTTAACATTTTAAAAAATTAGATGAATTAACATTCACACAATTTGCGCTTAATTTTTTTGATGTCTGTTTAAATCATTTACAGGAGGTTTAATTATTCTCGAAAGCCTTTGCGAGAAATTATTTTATGAGCAACAAATATTCGTTTTTTGGGTGGGATGGCAACCAGCGATTATATTATTCAATCCTGAATTTATTGAGGTAAAAATCCTCTGACATTGATTAACATTGTTCGTGAAATCACATTATACATTCATTATACAATAGGAAGTGTTGTCTAGTAATCAATTGATAGACAAACCTTCAAATTACGACTATTTTAAATCATGGCTCGGCACCGGATTATACACGAGCTCAGGATCTAAATGGCGCGCAAGAAGGAAGTTAGTAAAACCAGGTTTTCATTTTCGCTTTAATGAAGACATTATTCCATTAATTAACGAACACTCAATGATTTTGGTGGCGAAATTAGCGAAAAACATGATATGCGAAGATATAACAGAATACGTAACTCTGTGCACATTAGACATAATATGCGAGACAGCAATGGGTGTGAAAATCAAATCACAAAATAATACAAACTTAGATTATGAGAATGCAGTACACTTTTTAAGCAAAGCTGTTGTGTATCGAGACATAAATATTTTGGGTTGGTTTGACATTATATTCTATCGCACCAATTATGGTAAAGAATATTTAAAGCAAATAAAAGTATTCCAAAAACTTGCCACAGATGTTGTCAATGATCGTAAATTGGAGTTAATTTCATATAAATCCGATGAAAATAAAGAACAAAATGATAATGGTTTGGGTTATGGACGTAAAAAGAAATTATCAATATTAGACTTTTTAATCGAACAACAATCTTTAAATGATAATTTGACCGATGATGAAATAAGAGATGAAGTTTCCTTTTTCGTAGTTGCAGGTATAGATTTAGGCAATATCTCAATAGCTAAGAGATCGGTCAAATTATAATAAGCTATATGAATAAATGCAAGAGCTTTAAAGAAAGCTCCCAAATCGTTGAAAATTTTAGGACCAACTTTGACAACAGAATTAAAGTTTAGAGAAAATCAAAACCAGCCCAACAAAACATATTGGGGGGCAGAGAACAACCGATAAATAATATTTGTTTTCGATATTAATTTTTGCAATTATATCGCATTCAATGTTTATTTCGCTTTTTATTGATTAACTTGATTTTGTTTTATTCGTTTCTGTTTATAAATTCACTAAAGCTTATAAATTTAGTTTGCTCATATTTTTCTTAAAAATTCCAACCATTCCAAAAACAAAAATGAGATTAGATATCTTACAAAATGTAATGTAAGTCAATTTGGTGACCATTTTAGCAGAATGATTCGTTGAAAGAAAAACAACAATGCGCCCAATAATTAATTAATTTTAAAAAATTAAATTACAGGTCACGATACAACAGCGTTGAATATTTCGTGGTCTCTTTATCTGATCGGTCTCTACCCTTATATACAACAGAAAATACACGCAGAACTTGATATTGTTTTCGGTGAAAACAAAACACGACAAATTACTAACGATGACTTGAAACAACTAAAATATCTGGAATGCTGTATTAAAGAGTCACTCAGACTGTTTCCATCCGCACCAATGTTTTCACGATCCGTTAAAAGAGATTTTAAACTTAAAAATTACACCATACCAAAAGATTCCACGTTAACGGTATTCGTGCTTGGATTGCATAAAAATAGTAAAATATTTCCAAATCCAGAAGTGTTTAATCCCGATAGATTTTTGCCGGAAAACATGTCTGGCTTACATCCATACGCTTACATACCGTTTAGCGCTGGACCACGTAATTGTATGGGACAGCGGTTTGCAATGATTGAAGATAAAATTGTGATCGCAAACGTTTTAAGAAATTTTAACATCAAATATGTCGATCAAAAAGATAAAATGAGTTACGGGTGTGAAGTAGTTTTAAAACCGAAAATTCCTATTCGTATAATATGTACACCTCGGTAAGTATTGGCATTTGTCGATATATTTAAGATTTGTGCAAACATAATTATCAAACAATAGTTATTTTAATCAGCTAATAAAAATTATTTGACCATACAGTTTAAATGTAAAAAATACGCACGCATTTGCAACGATAGTTTTTTAATAAAACAAAATAAGTTACGTATTAATTAAATATATGAATTCTTAGATAAGCACCAAATTAAAGTTAGGAAAAAGTTTAACTACGTTATGTTAATGTAATGTAATTTCGCGTTATTTAAAAATTAATGTAACTTAATTTTTTTGAAGTAATTTTAAATTTTAAAGTTTAATTTGTGCTCTTATTGTCTACCATTAAATTGTAATATATAATCTTTATTATGTTTAACTATCTAGCTATACCGGTATAATTAAAAATGTTAAACTCGGTACATGCAAAATATTGTTATTTTCATTTATACATGACATATTATTGTTGATACTATAATTTAATATCAAATTACATTTTTAGGGTTAAAACTATATATAAAAATATGTCAACTTATTTTAAATTATTATATTTGAATTGCTAATTATCATATTCCATTCAATGACTACTATTCAATAACTATCGTATTCCGTTTAATATTATTTAATCAATGATTTTTATGCTATTTAATTTTAAAATGACTTTCCATAAACACATCTATAGTAATTATAAATGATATCAATTGTGGGGTCGTGGAAATAGTAAAAAAATAGTGACGAATTTTTAGCTTTTCGAGTTAGAAATCGTAGGAAAAGTCGTTAATAATATTATTAATCTTTTAAAAATGAGATATAGTTATTTTCCTGTTTTCCTTATATAATTTTAACACTTCACCAGAACAACGGTATAAAAATCGCCCCAATCTCTCTTTGCGTGCTCAAAATATTTTTATTATAAACGGAGATTTTTTGCAACTTTAGGTATTCCTCGTTTAACAAATCTTGAATATAATAGTATTATTTCGTTGCTCATTAGGGAAAATTATTATACCCTTTAAAGGGGATAGGGTAAATTTCCTAGCCCGAAATACCTTAAGCGGATGACAACGTTTTTCAATGCAATTCTCCCCTTTAAGTTGGCGTTTGCTGCAAAATTTTAAACGTTTACGCAAAGATATGCAGTTCATAAAATACTGTATTTGCGCAAAGCACTGTTTGAAGGCAGTAAAAAATATTTATCCCATAGTACCAGATGTGAATTAATTTTAGGTGTTACAGTGAAGTGTTAAAAAATAAACTTTTAATAAAAGTAACCTTTTGAAATGAGATTTAGAATTTATTTAAGTAAGGTTAAATGTTATATTTGTAAAGAAATGTCATCTAAAGCATTGAACTTATTTTTTCCATATTTAGTAAATTTCAAAAATAAATCATTAATTTTAATAAATAATTTTAAACAATTCATTGATTTTGTTAAATTTTTAAATTTCTATTGCTTTGTTGAGCAAACTTAATAACAATTATTAAAATTACTTCATTTAAGCTTATTTTCAAGACCAAACTAATTAGACAATTATAATAATTAAAGAATTATCATACTTCAGTAATAGATACTCGATTTGATAATTTGGTTACTTTGTGAAAATTTGTCATATCTTGTTATTGTTGAAATAATCATTTAGTTTAATTTTTATTAAGATTAAAAGCTTTATTTATTATAAATTCAATAAACCTTTTTTTTATGAATTACATTCTTACATCTCTACAGTATAATTCATTAATAAAGAAAATCATTATTGTACTAAAATAAATTCAAATTCTAAAACATTTTTATTTAATTATTTAATTAATTAATGATTTATTTAGGTTTAATTAATTTCTATTTTAATTGAAATGGATAACAGATCCGGTTAATTTAATTGTTAATAAGAAGAATCTTATAAATATTACAATCATCTAAAAAATTAAAAAATTGTTTTCAGATTTTATAGTAACAGAATTAATTTCTTACTTTAAACACAATAAACTGTGTTATAACGAATTGGTTTCCACACGAAAATCCGATAATATTTGAAGAGTCAGATACCCTTTCCAATGCTAGTAACAACTTAACAATGAAATGAATTTAAAAGTAAAAATTTATTAACTATGAAAAAAATTATTAATGATTAATGTTATGTCTTCGCATACTAATATTGATTACCTTCAACTTATTATTCGACCTGATTTTCGAATTAAACAAAACGAAATAATAGTTTAATAATTTACGTGATCTTCGAATTTGTTGAGAGACTGAAGCAGATATCAACATAATTGTAATAAGAATCGTAAATAAGCACATCATTGAACAAAGTGACACCAATATTGTTGCAACATTAAGCTTCTCAAATAGTATTTGTTGCAGATATATTAAATTATTTGGATTAACTGTGTATATCAGTGCAAAAAAGTAGTGCTTCCAAAAATTATTATATTTGAGAATTTTTTCGCAAATATAGTTATGATCGAAGAGAATACACTTGATTGATGTCTCCTCCAAAACAAGTTTCTTAACACGCTTACGTAATGTTAGATTTCCGTTAAAATTGCTAATTATATGCCAACAATAATTCAATAGAAATAGGAATAAAATAGAGTTACAACCAAAGTATAATCAAATGATACGTCAATGGTTGTGGCAATAATACCATACTTTAAGAAGTGTATAAATTCGAATCTTAACAGAATATTAACGGTTTAACAGAGTGTAAAAAATATTGTCAAAAAACAAATAAAAGGATCCTAATAATTGAACATGAGTTTAATTTTACTCATAAACATACGAAAGGCTAAAATATTGTGTGAATAAAGCGGAGAAACTGCCGAACCTTTTAAAAATAAAATGATTTCAAACCTGTTTTGAAGTATGATATTAATGAGGAGTGATTAACCGGTGGTTACGCGATGGCTAGTCATCCGGTCTGACAGGACTAGGGGTTACCGAGATCTACACAGTTTGATCAATGAATCTCGAGCTCCGGACACGCTTACACCGATAAATAACGAATTAAAAATCAAATTATAATTAAATAAACAGTTCCTTTTATCGGAACAACATCCTCTAACGGACTAATTAATCCTATAACGGATTAACGATTATAAATCGAATGTTTGTTTAAGCAAAGTACTTATTTTAAATATAATTAAATTATCAATTCAAAAATACAATGATGTTCAAGATTTGATAGCTACGATAAGACTAAATAGTAAAAGTAAAGTTTCCTATTAAATACTAAAAGAATGCCTCGTGAAGTTGTAATAAAATTATTAAAGTTTAACATTAAAGTTTAAACAATTGCAAATAAAACTTTAAGTATCGAACTAGTTATTGTGTTTAATGGGATTTTTCGCGTAAAGTGAGTTACGGCAAGTCTTATTATTGGCTAATTTGGAAAAAAGATAAACAAAGATTATATAATGAATAGTCAGGCCTATAGTAATCAAATCACAATATATAAAAACAAGAGTGGAACACACAATATGTTAGGAGTTAGGGATTAGTCGAGTTGGGGTTCGTGAACAGTAGGATCTTGATCGTGATCAGTGATTAGTCAGGTAGGGTTCGAAATTAGCCGGGTCGAGTTAGGGAAGAGTCGGGTGGGGTTCGGGTACAGTCTGTGGGTTTCGTGATTAGTTTGGTGCTGTTCGGTGTTCGAGTTGGGCTACAGTTTGGTAATGTTAATGTTGGGTAAGGTTAAAAATGTGTAGAGTTTAAGATCCGTCAAATAGAATAATGTTTGTGAAAATGAACTTGTTTGTTTGTGCACACCGAAGCCGATCTTTCTCTAGTAATATAAGTATTTCATACAAGAGTATATTATGTATGCAATTATTTATTTATCACATTTTAAGTTTAACAAAACTGATGAGATTGTTCTGCATAACTAAAAAATTTATAAATCTTTAATTTAAAATTATTAAATAAACATAAAACTAGTGATTTTATACTTTTGGGTGATGAAAGTGAGTTATTCAGGCTTAAATATTTTAAATGAAATACTCTTTGATAAATACCATCAAATTTGGTTAAGTTAAGTTCTAGAGTTAACTCGAGTTAAATTTTTCTTATCCTGTTATAGTAAAAGATGAGAAATATGTAAACTGGTCAAAGTTAAAGTTAAACAAGTTTGATACGGTCATAATATCTGACTTTTCAAATTTAGTTTTAGTTAGTATATAGTCTCTCGCTCACTCCGCTCGCTCGCTTGCTAACCATTTCAATATTTCGTTTTATATAATATATCAGCTCCATTAGCGGCAGATTTCACTTAAGTTTTGAATTATATTTAGTTGTTTAACATCAATTTTGACTCTATTAACCTGCTTTTTTAACCATTATGAGCCTGAAAATCAATTAATAAAGACAAAATGTGGCAGATGCCACAAAATTTTTAACTTAAGTTTTTTCCATTTTTGCCAAGATTTGCTTGTTTTAATCATTTTTCCATTTTTGTTTATTTTGAGAAATAAATTTTCTTTTTTACAGCTAATAGCTGCTGATTCCACTCAGATTGTCATATTTGCCATATTTTGCCCATTTATCCAGTATTTTAGCCTTTTTTGTCATTTTGAGACTAGAAATCACTTTTTAAAGCATTTAGCGGCAGATGCCACTGAAATTATAATCTTTTATTTCCTATTTTAACTTAATTGTGGCCATTTTTGATCCTTATAATAACAATTTTGAGAATACGTTTGATCACTTTGATACTATTTAGTGGCCTTATTAACCTGAAAATCCCTTAATTTACATAAGAAATCGTAAAATTCCCTTAATTAGAATAATAAATTGGTAAAATATCTTAATTTGAATAAGAAATTGGTAAATTCACATAATTAACATAAGAAATTGGTAAAATCCTTTTAAAGTAAAGAACAAAATCACTTAATTAGAGTAAGAGTTTGTACACCCGACGGAAGGATGGACAGACGGACAGACAGAATATCCAAATCCATATATCTGAATTATGCAAAGTCAGATAAAAGCTTTTCAGTAGTTAAAAGTTAAGATTTAAGCGAAATTCTTAACTTTTGAATTTGGGTATCACTATTTAAAAATGTAAGAAATTTATAATTTTTGTTATTTAAAAATTCTTCATTAAACTTTTCTTTATAAACTTAGATTATAAACCACTAACATTACATTATCGCGAGTAAAAAAATCGATACCAATCCATTAGCGGTAAACACAATTATTTTCATTCAATTAACGTTCCACTTTATTAAACTGACTTTTCTATCATTACAAAAAAATTTTTATCACAAAATTGGTTAAAATGATTTATAATAAAGGAATAACAAGGTTAGGAGTTCTTAAAATTTTATTTATCCAAAGCAAGGAAATTCAAAATCAAAAAATAATACTTTTAATTATCAAGATAAATTATGGAAATCCATAGGTTTCAATTTTCCCAGAAAAGTACTAACTCATCCAATAATTTTAACGTTAAACTGGAACAAAAATACACACCGTGTACTAATGGATACAATTTTTTAATGCCTTCTATCTTGCGCTGCAGATATTATTTTTCATCCTTAATCCAAAACAAGAATGAACATTAGTAATGCGCTCACTTTGACTCTTAATAAAAATTTTTATTTTATTTATCCGAAACAAATTTTAATTAATGAATTAAATAAACAAATCATAAACGTAAAACTGCATTGTTTAAGTGAGTATAAGTGGGATCAACCGGATTCTGACAGTTAACGACAGATAATGACAGATAACGACAGTTAACAAAAGATAACAAAAGATAACGAAAGATAAAGACAGATAATGACAGACAACGACAGATAACTACAGATATCGACAGATTTCGACTTAAAATGACAGATTACAACAGATAACGACAGATAACTACAGATAGTGACAGATAGTGACAGATAGTGACAGATAACGACAGATAACGACAGATACCTACAGATAGTGACAGATAGTGACAGATAACGACAGATAACGACAGATAAATATAGATAACGACAGATAACGACAGATAACGACAGATAACGACAGATAACGACAGATAACGACAGATAACGACAGATAAC
>JAQIXJ010000556.1:0-31226 GCA_034700185.1 Phthiracarus laevigatus
GTTAATAGCATTTATAAATGGAGCTAAAACGACTCCAAACTATGTAATACGTGTGAATATAACTTATAATTTATGAAATAAAAAAGTAGCAAATGCTATCTTTTTGACTCTCTACTTATTACAGTAAGTCAAAATACAAGCACGTTCTGGATAGAACATATTAAATGCATGAATGTTTGAACTTTATTTGCATAAACTGAGCTTATTATCATAAAATAATTATGTTGATAAATTGATTAATTATCAACAAAAACTAAAAATCTAAAAACGCGAGATGTTTTGTAGATTAAGATTTCAAGCAATAAATTGTTTAAAATAATTTAGATTACACTCTCATTCACGATTCCAGCTAAATCTAACGGTATTAGTTTGTTGTTTTTCAGTTCATATTGCTGTTAAAATATGCGTTACGTTAGTTATACAGAATTTTAAAAATGCATAAATAAGATAATTAATGGAATATGCATAAATAAACAAAAATCTTTCACAAACGAATAACGCATTGCTAAACGATGAGTAAAATCGTAGCTTATAACGAAAATATTTTCAATGACACAAATTAAAATATATTACACCTAATAATTTCACAAAACCGCTATTCAATATATATATATAACCTTAAAGATTTAAAATTGGATTTTTTTCAAAGAAAATTTACCTTATAAAGCATATACCGAACGAACAGTAACATCCATCCGTCCATTCAGTCTTGGTATCGTAAATATGAGGATATACTGTAACAAAATTTAAATGCAAAAAAAAAATAAAATTAGCTTAACAACTGTTTCGAAGTTGGTTCGAAAACTTGTCCGAATATAATACAAAAAATACAATATAAGAAACCATGTCACACTGTATAATATTTTGTATTATAATCGCAAAAATATTATAAATTATTCTATGAAAGCCACATGTTATTAAGTCTTACAAAAAAAATATTCATCTGTTATATCTGGTATAATAAATACTGTGTACTTTATTTTATTATCCTAATAGTATTTATTTAAGTACAGAGGAATAATAAAGTTTGTTTGTTTAATTCAAATATCAACGCATCAGGATTTTAGGTGTTTTATGCAAATCTTATAATATAATGAATGAGAAACAGTATGTCAACCGAGATAATTGGAATTTCCTAAATGAATTAACAGTTTTTTTGTTTCCTATAACACGACTGGTTAATTTTTTATTACCTTCGGTAACATTAGAAAAGCTATTTTACGGCACTATCGTAGTTTCACACATTACTTTATACGCATTTCCACCTATAAATAGATAGTCTATACCGGTAACGGATTAATTCACGTATACTGAAAAAAGATCAGATGCAGTCGATTACTCATAAACAGTAAATCATTGTCGAAAAAATTAAGTGTTATACGACATAGAAAATGGTTAGGATTGAAAATTGGGTTCGAAAGTTTTTTTAAACTTCTAATAATTTATCCAAACAGAAATAAATAAATTTGTTAACTTTTTTTGATAAATGGCGCAATTAAACATAACGCAAACTACAAATTATAAATTTATGTGTAATCACGAGCGCATATATTCTTTTTGTAATCTTTTCGATTGACTCCAAATTAGTACCTGATCTCAATGTGATCACATCCGTGACCATTCATGACTTTGACATCAAATGCTTGCTATGCATGACTTTTATGCATCGGCGACTCTCTCTCTCTCTCTCTCTCTCTCTCTCTCTCTCTCTCTCTCTTTCCGCTCTTCACTACTCCTCCCGCACACACTCACAGACATATATTTCTAAATCAATTAAGAAATTTAGTCTTATCTATCTAATCAAGAAATTGGAAAATTACTAATTAAACTTTAAAATTTAAATTAAAATCTTTGAAAAAATACAAACTTCTTCATTTCGATTTGTAAACAGAAAAAATTTTAAACTGGATATTGATTTAACTTGACGACGATAAATATTTATTTTCGCTAAGAATAATTATAAACGCATTTCAAGCGAATTATTAATTTTAAGACTAAGTTATATATACTGTATACCACTTAAATAATAATATGAAAAATGATGTGAATGCACTGCGAAAGTATTTATATCTGGCACTTAAATTGATTTATTAATGTTTATACAATATTAAACACCGTAATTGTGTAGCTTTCCCATTACCAATTCAAAAGGTTTTTTAGACATAGAAAGTTTATTATAAAAGAAGTTTTTTAGAAAATAAACTTCAAATTGATTGTTAAAAAAATTTTGGTTTGACTCTAAAATTTTAAAGAATTTCTAAAAGCATTTACTGATAATGTTAATTTACTGATGCTGTTTATAAAGATTCAACTTAAAAATTTTTAACACTTACTAACTCATCCCACATCCTTTTCATGGACACATTCCGAAATTACATAGGATTGAGGAATTTCTAGTTCAGGGATCAATAAATTTAAATGAAGTTACAATTAATGTTAAAATGTTAAGTTTATTCGTTATTTATTAAAATCAATTTTAAAATTCATCAAAACAGCCATACATGCTGTATAACGTAGTATTATGTTTTCTGGTCGAAATAAAAGGAAGACTTGAATATTCATTGGAATTTATATGGAAGAAAAATGACAAGTTTCCTCTATACCCTTATTTCCTAACTCTTTGGATGTTTTAAAGATTTTATTCCACTTCCTACTTAATCCCACAATAAAATGCTTTTACTTACGCTTTACTAAATAGATAAGAAACGATATATTTTGATAAATTACTCACGACAGAATAATAATCAAAACTTGAGCTTAATTTTAATATTAATGTATTTAATTATTTCTAATAAATAAATCAAATATGAACTTCTTTTAACGTTTTTTTTTGCTATTTCGGAAGTGATTGCAGACCTTATTCGTTAAATACAATATCATACTATAGCAACTAAACGGTTACTATTGTAAGCATCAATAAGTTCGTAATTCTTAAGTGTATCATAACGTAAAAATTTCGGCAACGATTGGAATCATTAAAATTTATAAACCAATTTTATTTTTTTTAGATCTAGTGATAGCATGTTACAATGTTACGCCAACATTAATCTGTCAAAACTTTATTTTTGATTTTTTTTTGTGTGTTTCTCAAAATGACATAACATTTTAGACATAATTTTCGTTTCGATAATCAATATATCATTAAAAAAAACTAATGTTATCCCAGTTGATCAAAAAATAATGAGGACATTAAGCAAAGAGCGATTTTAATTTCTGTTGTTTTAAAAATAGTTTTCCCAGATTTTGTTTATTAAATTATGACTATATTTCCGAAATTATTTATTTCATAGTTAATTCCAAAAATATTAAAAATTACTTAATTTAAATGTAATACAACCGAGTTTATCGTAAAGTTAATTTTGAAGAAAAAAAGTTTTTGTCAAGTTTTACCGCATCTTTAAGGAGCAAATGTTTGTCTACAGAAGTATTTTTTTAAAATAAGATATGATAATGTAGGCCATTGTCGGTGAAGCACATCATCCTGTCTTCAAATCAATGATGCATTTATTTCCATTGCTAAAAAGCGTTCGTATAAATAGTTCAACCCGTTTGTATTAACCATTTAAAATTGTTTTCTATCCAGTCCTAAACACAGTGTTCGACTGCTTTAAAAAGTTGTTAAATTTTGGTAAGCATTATTGTTTTTTTTCCTAGAAGGCTATAATTTGTTAATTTAGTTTGTAATTATTTAATTTAATTTATTATTTATACTGGTTTTGAGGTAATATTCATAACTATTATATATACAATGTTCAAACTCCCCTACCCTTTTCTGCCCTTCAGTTTAATCCAAGGGTGAAGTTATCCACTAATGCCTATTCCATGTGTAACCCTTATCTATTAAGATTTAAAAAAAAGTGATGAGATAATTATTATTATTTTGAAATGAGAGTCTTTTTGAAATATTAAAGTGGCCCGATTACCATCTTCGATAAATTAAATCAAATAATTTAGAGTATTTTTAAAAATAGACGATATAGAAGAGTTACCGGATTTTATTCATTCCTACAGTAAAAAAAGCTTTAGTTGATAATGCTTGAATAAGCTTAATTCCTAAATAATTAATTACCTTTTTAAATTTTAATGTTCAACTTCTAATTTATTTGTTATGAAATAATTTTTTCTAGAGTTCAATCTATATTAGAAGCTAATTTAGACTTTTTTCGAATATAACCTACAGATTCTGTACGTTGTCTTTGGTCATTAGGTTAACAAGTTTTAGAAAAATAATTCCTCTTTGAGCAAAAATAATTAATTTCGATGCAATAATATTTCATCGTTACAAAACTAATAAATGATTTTACAAAATATTTTCCAGAAAACGTATCAAAAATGAATAATCCATCGAATATGTCGCACTTAACAACATTACTAGTGGTAATAATATCGTTAATAGGCATACCATACAGTGAATCGGGCGAATCGTCAGTTAGCAAAGTATCAAATTACCCGTCATTATATAACTTACCATACAATTCCATGAATTCGATGTATTACTCGCCATACTCCTCGCCATACTCTTCGCCGATGTCATCGATGTCGTCAATGCACTCGAATTACTCGCCACTACTGATGGCAAGCTCTTTAATGAGTCCGTCCATATATTCCGGTTATCCATACTCATCTTCGGGCGCGTCTTACAGGCAAAGCTCAAACTATCCACAAGGATACCCATCCATGGCAGCCAGTTATCCGCAGACAACGTACGCGCCATTACCATATAACCTCGCTTATTCTAATTATTCCCCGTTATCATCCTATTATGGATAAAACACTTTTCAATTTAATAAAATTATTAATATTATCATTATTATTATTAATCTATTTCTATTTTTTGTGTAAATATTGTGACATCGCATTTATTTTTTTTAATCTCATGTATAATAGAATATTTTCTTTTTTATAAAACAATTATTTAGTTTATTAATGAAAATATAGCGAATTATTTTATATGAATAAGAATTATTTTATAATTCATTTATAATTTTATTGGAAAAAACAACATATTTGTATTTGAAAACTATTGTATTTATAAAATATATTGAATGATAAATAAAGTTTATTTTAATTTCATAAATAAAAGAGTTTATTTTAACAACAAAAAAATACATAATTATTTCATAAGCGTTGAATCGATTGAAACAGATAAGAAGAATCAATGAACTTTTTATGCGATTCCGAATAAATGAATCAAAAACGCATTGAAGTATGAAACAAAAAGTTTATTTTTAGACTGATTTGAATTAGTCATGAATTCAATGATAGCTAAAAATATCAGTTTTTTCGAATTACCATCTAATTATCGTTGCGAATAATAATTACCCCAAATAACGATTAACTCATTCATACAAATGAAATAAAAATTGTCACGCAAACTATTTATTAAATACTATAGTAATAATTTTGATTCACACGATTATTAAATGATCATTATTATTTAAACAATAATAAAAGCGTGTATTATATTAATTCTAAGCGATATAAATCAATTTTTAATTTTGTTAGCACAGTGTTCATCAATAGTTATTAATATTAGCCCAATTAAGCGCCTAATTCAAAAACTTTAACTGTATTTAATTAGATACATAATTGTTATTTTATGTGATGCGATGAAAACAAATCATTGTCAAATTAAACTTGTTAAAGCAGTGAAATTTTTATTTTTACTCCTTTCTTGCACATAATAGGATATTATATAAACAGTTATGGGTGGAAAAACGACTTGGGTTTTAAATTTAGTAACTTTCACAAATTTTCCTTTTGTAACGTCTATGATAATGGTTAGAACTAAAATCTATTTAAGGTTTATTTTCTTTTTGGCTTACTATTATTATTATTATTATTATTTGACCCAAAATAAGATAAAATAATATTTCACAAAATATCTATATCTAGAACGATATAAATAGATTTTGGCAGATTTTAAACAGTTAAATAATTTTATGAACGACAAAAATTTTAATTCAAATAAAGTGTTTACTTTGATAGAAAATAATTGGAAACGAAATTTAATAATAGAAAATATAAAGTAATCTTTTGACGACGTCTGTTACTAACCTAAATCTAAAACATCCTTCGCTAATGTCAACGATTAAGTATCACATAAACAACAAAACATCGCAAAATATTCCATACAGTGCCGCCAAAAAAATGACAGATGACACGCACGCGTTAAATACTTCACGCTAAATCCTTGAATCAGAATTAACAATAAACAAAAACTAGCTGGTAAAAAATAACTGGTAAATAGAAAGCGATTTTATGAAAGTGATAAAAAATTGTGAATATGCGAATAAAAAGAAAATTTTGTGTGAAAAATGAACACATGGCGATTTTTAATTTTTTGGCAAAAACAATCATTGAATTTATTTCAGTTCGCAGATAATTTTCCATAAACGAAAAAACTTCTAAATATCAAATGAAATGAAACCTATTTGAAACTCTATGTGTAAAACAGAATAACTTTTAAAAGTACAGTAATTTGGTGATAAATTAAAAAAATTCCGTTAAGATTTTGCTTAAAATGAATCAAATTGTGTTTGAAGAATTAGTAAAGGGATGTACAGTATAAAGTTAGTGTCAACACGGAATATACTGTAAATCTCGTATAAAAACTTTGAGAAAAAATCCTTCCATTATGGTTAACTAAATAATTTTTGATGAGTATGAATACAACAGAAATTCTTAATTTAGATGCGAATTTTTGATATAAAGTGACTTACCATAATTTTTACCATTAACTCCAATGTAAAATGATTCATTATTTCCAGTTTTAAAAACTATAGCTCATGATTAAAAATTCTCAAAGAATAGTTAAAGAAAGCGTGTGGTAGTATTTATAGCTTGTTATTAAATTATTAAGATTCTTAGCGTGACCTTAAAATATACTATAACTTATGGTAAGCTTAATAAAATGGATGCGCTCCAATAAATCTTAAAACGATAAAGTAATATGATGTTTCGCAGCAATAATAATAATAATATAATAATAATGTTAACCTTAAATTAGTTGTGTATATTTAATAAATACAAGCTTATTTAAAATTATTTTTTTTGCAAATAACTTAAAACCGAAAAACAACTAATATATGGCAAAAAAAAACATAACATCACGTTCTTGATATAACTTTCTAGTCAATTAAGTGAAAAATGGGTCATATAATAAATTAGATGGCAATTGTTTTTTTAAATAAAGCATTAATTTGCTAAACTTAATTGGTTATTATTTCAAAGTAAATTTTACCAAAAAATTGCTAAAATACACCAAAAAATAAATTAGCATATGCTTTGATGTGTGACTTATTTATAAATATATTCGTTTGTGAAATTAGACGTCCCAGCAAATAGACTAAATAAAGCATCGAGATTGCGGATGAGCAATCTTAGTATTTTACCTTAAGGTTTCAAAATTTTTTAAAAGTATTGATAGTTTAATCAGTTCTCAATAGTTTCATAAATTTCAAACACGAAAATACTAATCAAGCGGAAAATGAAGCATAGATTACTAGCGATATTTTCCTTAATCTGTGTATTAAGTTGTGTTAATGGCAAAAGCAAACGGCGTGGACATATAATAATTATCGGAGGGAATAGTGGTGGAGGAGGTGGTGGAAATGGTATGAGTGATAGTGGAGCCTGGAGTATTTCACCATTTTTCTTTCAGCCTCAATTTTTGTAAGTACGGTGATATTTTTAAAAACTATTTTGCAGTACGGTATATTTGCATTAAACGAATTTTAGTAAAGCCATTGAAAATAATTTAGCAGTATATTTTAAAATATGTATATCGTTCCTTATCATAACTGTTGCTTTTATAAAAAGAAAATAATTATATTTAAAAATTTAATAATAATGGTTACATTTAATAATTTTTTAATTGACTATTAAAGTTCTGCTAATTCATAAAATTTATGTAACTATCTGTAAACTATTTTATTTGATGAGTCTTACCATTAGTTTAATACAAAGTCATAGCATACATGAATAATATTAGATGCTTCTCCATAAATTAATATGACCCGATTAGCACTTTATTGGCCATAAAACACTTAAATATCCTCTATTAATACAATGAGTATAATAAAATTATTTATTTTTAAAGTGACTTAAAAAATGAAACAATTATAAAACGGCAGAGACTATGCTATTAAGAAAACAATTATTAGCAATTGTTATATTATAACAATACAAGTTTTCCTTACTTTGTACGGCAATATCGAAAAAAGCATTTTATACCGCACTATTTAATGTAATTGACATCTGACTTACAGTTTGATTTATCAAACCGATTATTATCAAACTGCTAATCGATTTGACCGAATCTATCCGCCTTATTGTGTGAATTTCCATTATTTAATAAATGAGAAGTAAAAATATTATCTAAAAGCTAACAATGTGCCGAACATATTTCTAAAGAAAACTTTAATAAATCAAAGTTTTTAATACTGCGATTTATAAATAATAATAGTTTCTATGGATATAAAATATATATAGAGCAGAATATGATAGGGTAAACGATTGGATAACTTAACTTTTAAATTTTTTAAAGTTATTGGTTTAACAACGGAAATAAAAGTTGACTTTTAAAATTAAATAAAATATGTAATTTATAATCAAAACAAATTATTTAAGACAGAATCACATAACAATAATGAACAAACTTCTTAGTTTATAAGTTAAAATTAATTGATTGTATTAACTTTTCTATTTACTGCGTTTCAAGTGATGCCAACTTTTAACGGAAACATTATACAAAAAGCTTAACAATAAAAAGTCATTGCAGTGTTTATTTTATAATCAACATTTTTTATTGAATGGTTTGACCTTAACAGAACCAATATTAGAAACATTTTATCTTCCAGTTCAAGTGCCAAATTAGACATGAAAAAATTATGAAAACTATGAAAAAATTGAAATAAATCGTAACTAGATTTTTATACATACAATAGTAATAATTTAACATTTAACAACTTTTATTTTAGTGGTATGCCTGGAATTGGTCAATTTGGCGGTGGTTTCAATGGATTTGGTTAATGACTCGCAAAAATAAAAAATTTTATTCATAAAATTACATAAACTCCATTATAAATTAAAATTTCCAAATGTTCTCAAAAATTTTTTATTGTAATTTTAAACTAATAAAAGAAAAGGTGTTTGATGAATATTACCACGTTTTAGTATAATTGTTTAATAAGATAAGTTATAAATATGATAAGCAATGTCTTACTAAAGTAATTTTAAACTTTTTACGCAATTTATGACCTAATTTCTTAGTAAAATTTTTTCGCAAAAAGCAAAAACATTTTGAATGTAATGCTCATTATTTCCAAATGTTGATGTTTATTAAATGTCACACAATTGAGCAAATGTAAAGGACAGAATACAGATAAGCTAATAAAGATTTATTATTTTTTAATGGTGAATCAAAATTAATTCTAGTTTTAAAAATCACTAGACCCGAAATTTTTATACTAAGACCCTGTTTTGGTCGGACCCGTAGTTTAGAAACCTCTATCTTATTATATAAAAAAGAAATCACATTTACACTTAAACCAATAAGACATATCTAATTACAAAACATGCTGTATTGTTACGCAATCTAATTACTTGAGCAAGTATTCATTTAAAAAATTTTTTCTTATAATTTCACAGTAAATGGTTTTGAAATGTTGATTAAATATAATTAGTTATTTTATTTTAAACGAAATGTGGTGTATTTGTGCGGGGAAAAGCAAAAGTTTGACATAAAAATAAATAAATTCCACGCAAAAAACTTTGCAGTATGTTTATTAAATACGCTGATAGAATTGAAGAGTATTTTTTTATCTATTATTTTTATATTAAGACCGAATAAAAAACATCTTTTGCCAACAATTGCGTACAATGTCCTCAAAAATTAGGCTTAATTCAATATATCGAATTATTTATAACCATATTATTCTTAAATACAAAAACTCAAAACAACAGCAAGAAGTACAATGCACTTGTTGTCGAAAGTATATGATTAGCGCTTAAGAAAAAAGTTTTGGCATACGGTTTAAAGCAATCACCGCATCAATGATTGTTCTGCGAGTTTCTGTTATTTTTTCACTAAATTATAGCTTATATAAATCGAAAATATAATTAATTTAAACACCATTTCTCGATTAAAACATTTTCGATAAGAGCTATAAACAGTTAAAGAGTTATGTTGAAATTGATTTTCGATACGAAATATCATGTTTAGATTGTGTACAATTATTCTATTACTTTTCCATATCTTGTGCGTGGTATCCCAACAAGAAGAAGAAGAAGAAGAAGTTAATGTTAACGATAACGAGCCTGTATTGCTCTACGATGATGACAATGATGACGTTACGTCAGAAAGCAAACTAAAAATGCTTAAATTGGTAAAACTGGTGAAATTTCCAGTTGCGTACGGATTGGCGTCCGGTATTTCTAACCATAATAATGTTGGTTTAGTAAATCATGGCTATTCTATGCAACCATCGTATCATCACGTGCCTGTATATACTCCTGTCTATCATCCCGTTCATTATCCCATTCATTACCCAATTCACCAACCTATTCACCAACCTGTGCATCATCAGGTCATTTTGGATGACTATGATAGCGGGTATGGTTAATATATTTATTAATCACATTTAATTAACTTTTTAAATCAATCGGCTTTATCATGATAAATGATTCTTATTTGTTTTTATCTAATTCTTGTAAGAATTCTAAATAGGATTAGATCTTATTTAATTACATCTATAATGAGATTATATTAGCAAATTTCAAGAAAACAAGTTATTAACTTAAATTGTTTATTATTATATTTGTTTTTTTCCCTGATTTTTAGATACAACCATTTGCCATCATTAAATTTTCAACTCGCAATTATATGAAAAAATGGACAAAATGAAAACATTGAATCAATTATAAAATAGTCTACTGTATAGATGAAACACAAGTTTAATTTTAAAAGTTTATCAATACTATATGAAAAAGTCGTAAATCGCTTTTAGATAATTGATTCTTGAAAGCCCTTCCATTAAAATTAAGTAAAAATTTTATTTAATTTTTAATCATTGTGTTCAAAAAACGGCTTCATTGGTCAAGTCTTTAAATATTTAACTTCAGCCAAATTAATAGCTGGGGTTTTCTACAAAAAATGGAGATGACTGGGTTTGCGTTTATCAGATTTGGAAATGGTTTGCACACACTTAATCGCCGTTAAAATACACTAATAACTCTAGTCAAGAATTGGGTTTTTACTGAGAATCAATTTTCTATTATTTTCTGTTATTATTTCAAAAGATTATCAAAATATTGCTTAGTTTATTTAGTTCTCCACATCAAAATCGCGAGCTGCGAGCTATTAGCTAATAAAACTACTAATTAATCATACATTAAATAATAATATTGTAATATTAAATTCTAACAATAATTTAAAATTGAAAAAATATTATAAGGTGCGAGAAGAGTGCATATTAGTATTGATAAGCGTTTAAAAATATTTTTTATTTTAATATAGTTAATGGTAATAAAGCTTGTTATTTTTAAATATGATTTTATTTTGATTTTATGAGTTAGAGTTAAAATGTGAATAAAAACTGTGATGGATAGCTACGGAAGTGTTTCGGAATGATGTGTAAGTATTGGTTTTCAGTATCACATATTGGAAAACACGAAACCAAAAACTTTAACAAAAAAAATTAAATGTGATTTATAAATGTAATGTAAATTAATGTTTACTTTTGTGTTCACATAACTGCTAAATCCGCTAAAATTTTTATATGATGTTATTATAAAGTACTATACTGTATACAAATATTAAATAATCAATTAATAATTTAGAAATTGACTCGCTGTACTTAAGATTTACGACAAAAAATTAATGGGTTTGAATGGCATATTGTTTATATTCAAAATATATAAAATTTAAATAAAAATAATAAAGAAATCAAAAATAATATTAATAATAGTAATCGTTAATTATTTGGCTAAAACTTCTAGCATTAAATTATAGTTTACTAACATAAATACTTAAAATTAGGCATTCAAGATAATTAATTATTGTTATGCTAACAATAATTCATTAATTTACAAATTAATATTTGTCATAATTTCTAATAAGTATTAGACTAGTAAACGGATATCCTAAATGTCGGGTTCTGGTCGGATGTTGGGTCTGGTTTCAAAATATTTTGGTATAAAACCCGATTTTCTTAAATAATGAAATTACAAAAATTTATGATAATTTCGAAAATTTTTAAAGTTACAACTTTATTTATAACTAACGATTAAATAATAATTATTAGTGGGAATACTATTACAATTTTTAAATTAGATGATATTTATCTTTCATAAATATTTAAAAATTTACTTATTAATAAATAGATGAATGATCGGGTCGGCTCCGCTACAATCTTATCGGGTTCGGGTCGGATACAACCTGTCGGGTTGCGAAAATTGTGTCGATTTACAGGAAAATAAGTATCAATAAAATTTCTATAATAACCAATACAATATCTGTTACATTGCATATCATCCAGAATCGTTTAAGTACATCTCTGGGGAGTCTTTTATTATATGAAACTTGTAAAATATTTAACGTAAGCACTCACGATTTAGTGAACGTGGTTTCGTTTCAGTAATGCATTATACATTGTCATCATTCACTATTGTCAATAAGCATTATGTAAGCATGTATTCACCAATTTTTACACATATCTATGCTATTTTGAACTGATGTGATACATTGAATACATGCGCTCATCCGCGTGATCATCACTGATCATAACGTTATTTCTTCGGCAAACTTGTAAAACTTTAAGTGAGTTTCAATTGCTTTTATTTTATTATGAAAAAACGCGATTCAAAGTTAACATAAAATAATTTTAGAAACTATTTGAGATTACATTTGAACACAATTTCTGATTAAAATGTAATTAAAATACATTATAATTTTATACAACTTTTGTCGTTACACTACAAATCGCTAAACAACTCTAAATTCGAAAATATATTCTAAGTATTAATAATAATTATTAATAAGTATAAATTCAGACAACTAAAACTAAGCACATATTGTGCGATATTATCATAAAAAATATCAAAAGCATTTAAAATTATAACTATTGAATTATTACAGCGTTATCATCAATTAGGTATTACTATAATGCAAAAAAAAGAACAAAAAGTAAGAACAAATATTTCTGTTAAAGGAATGCAAAAATTTTTAGCTCACTGTTCAACAAAGTGGAGCTTGTTTTATAATAAATTCAATAGTAAATAATAATAATATAATTTAACATTTACTTCTATTTAAATTAAATAATTTTCATTTTAAGATTAAGAAATAAATAGAGAAAAAATGTTAGCAAAAATTTGCGTGTAAATTGCATTTAGACAACAAAATTAGCATAGAGTTAATACTAGTCTATACTACTATTTTTAAAATAATTCTACCATAATATCAAGTTTCGGGTGATTTTACAACCGATTAATAAGTTATAATAAATACGCAATAAGTTCGTATAATAATGAGCTGTCAGTGTTATTGAATTGTCACAATTAAAGGCTTCAATTAATAGATTTTAAAATAGATTTAAAACCCCAATTAGATTTATTCGCAATAAAATTAATACATATGTCTACAAAATAAAAATGTAGTGTTCGTAAGATTTAGTATAAATTTCATACTAATGTGAGTGCATAATATGTTTTTCTGTAATTTAATAAAAACTATGTAATAACTATTTTTTAGCTAATGATATCAAATAAAACTCTAACATCAAATCAAGTATTTAAATATCGTTTGTTAGTATACGAGATTCTAATCATAAATAAAAAATATAACGTAAAAATGAAAATATTTATGAAATAAAAGTTCTCACTCATCGAGATATTAATTAGATCTGCAAATAAAATAAATCTTAAATAATAAAGTTAATAATAATTAGGTAATAAACTAAATTAAATTATGAAATACTGTTAACGTGAACTAATAGACTATTTAATAATAGACCAAACAATTAATGGTCTAAGAATTAATTCATTCGGGTTTAACATTAAATAAAATGAAGGGTTGAAAATTTTTAATAAAACATAAAATTATGTTAAAAATAAATCAAATTTAATGCATAATGCACTTAAAACACTTATATATTAAACTTGATCGCCGTTAGAAGTGTGCATTAAATTATTTTTTATGGTCCCAGTGAGGCCTACGATCAATTGATTGGATTTGGTATTGCGAATAACGGGATAGAGAAGTACATTATGTAAAGATTAAATAGTCTATATTTGCTTCACAAATAACAATTATATGCAAAGCAATACTGTATTATGGTTTATGTGGTAATCAAATGAACTTAAAAAATAAGATAAATAAGCAAATTAAAGAGTACATGCGGCCACAACTGACTCACAATTAGATTATCTTTCATCTTATCAGATCTGCGTAAAAAGACTTATGAATATAAGCCTATTCAGCAATTGATTTGTTTTAAAGAATCGCTAGTAATACTAAAATAATAATACTAATCGTCAAAACTAAAATTTGATTCAACATATCTAAATAAAAAATAACTAAAATCGAATAAATTATAAATATTTTGCTTAAAAATTAAGCAATTTTTTAAAATAATATTAAAATAACTCAATAAATGCCAAAACAAAAAAAAAAGAAATAATAATAAAATGACTAAATTAAAAGTCCGGAATGATTTTGAGTTGAGATTTCGTCAATCAAATTTTTTAATACCTAATTAATGAAAAAAATTATATAGAATATTTATCTAGCAATTTGTAATCATAATTTGCAATAAATATACCTGTAATAGTTAGGCTTAAAAGGTCCGGCTTTATTAAGCCCCATATACTTCGCTTGATCGTCCGTCAACTCAGTCAAATGAGCATCAAATATTGGTAAGTGCAAACTCGCTACGTATTCATCTACCCATTCATTTCAATTTTTTAATTAAATCTGTTTTCTTGTATAAAAGTAAACGTTATACAAACCCATTTTCTTTGGAAGCAAATATACATCGGATTTATATCGACCCTGTGGAGCGTTATAAAGCTCTATTAAAGCCAGTGCTTGCGTTGTAGTAGTGATTGAAACTACAAACGATGGAATACTGGAACAGCTAAGATTAGCTAAACGTCCCTAAAATATAGATTCCATCATTATAGACAATCATTCATAAGATTGATGTTATTTTTTAGCGTTATGAATCGAATACTCGAACTCATTCTAGATAATTAAAAATGAATGATTGTAAATAACATACTTCGGCCAATAACATGATACGCTTGCCATCGGGCCATATTATATTATCGACTTGCGATCGCACTTTTTCCCACGTCAAATCTGGTGTTCGCAAACTTTGCTAAATTACATTTAAATCGTTTAATAGCTTATTTAAAAATTAAATTAAAGTGTTAAAATAATTTAATTGTGAGAATTTTTATTTAAGTGCAACTATAAACTAATTGTTGTGATTTATTATAATGACTCCATCGATGTGCGTGACAACAATCAAAATAAATAAAGTGGTCGTTCGTCATATAGATAATTAGCACTTAAAAGCGAAAAATAAAAACTAATTACTTTAGATTCTTTATCTTGACTTTTCTGGCAGATATACGAATTTTTGTCTACGTTATCTGTCCGTCACACACATACTAATCACTAGGGATCGGAAATTTCGGTCAGAAAAGTGTTAAAATTCGGTCGGTTTTAGGTTGAAATTATTGTCTAATTTCGGTTGAAATTTCGGTTGACCTTTTTTAACTAAATTAATTAAATTTTATAATATTTTACACTTGTGTCTTGATGAAAAATTTAGGACTTTTTTAAAATGAAAATTTTTCCAATCAGCTTATAATGATTTATATTTAAATCTGCTAATATTTTAATATTGTAACATAAATTTTAAATAAATTGGGTTACTTTATAGATTAAATGCACTTTTAAGTTTATAAATGTGATTTTGATCAAAAAATAATCATATACTCTTAAAACAATTTATTTAAGATTATAATTGTTCAAATTAATCTTTCGAATTATTATTACGATACAGAAAAATGTTTTATTTATTCGTAAAAAACTAATGTATTTAACTTATTCTACGAAATTCGGTCGCTTATATTAAATTTCGGTTTTTCGGTTAGAAATACCGAAATTCGGTTATTTCGATTGAAAAATTTTACCTTTAAAACAGTGATTTTTAGTCAATTAATGCTTATAATAACTTTAACCGAAGTTTAAGCAATAAAAAAGTTTTCGGTTAAAACCGAAATTTCCGATCCCTACTAATCATATATATTAGTTAATATTATATGAATGTATTTAAATCGTTACCAATCATGACGACCACAACTTTTGGTGTGAGTCCATCAAACTCGTTATGACTAATACGGTATAAAACATTGCTGGTAGTGTCGCCACCGATTCCATAATTAAAAGCTCCGCGCGGCTTATAGTATTGATTCCATAACTCCAAACCCCAATCGGGACTCCAACTCCATCCTTCTGTTATCGAGTCTCCAACAAAAACTGCCTTAACATTTGCCTTATTAGTCGCTGTTTGGTTTAATAGATTTTGATGTTTTGTATTCCAATCGCTTAAAGTTCCAATTGCTTCTGTTTCCGCATTTTGAGCCACACTTAAGTGGACAATACATAAAATACTGAACAAAATATATAGCATTTTCAACTTAATCTTTTCGTGAGCAATCGATTTAATGAAAGACGAATTTGATGAAAGACGTAACTTTTATAGACTTGGTTAAACTGTAAGATAATTAAACATGATAACTAGTGATAACGAAAAATCCGTTATAAATCCGCTCTGGATTTTTTAATTTAAATAAAAATTTGATAAGTCCTAAAATATGCTTTGAATTTTCAATCAACGCTAGTAAACAATAAAGCAATATAGTGGGAAACTTATTCTGTTTTATTTATTGAATTAATTAAACCTAAACTTTTTTAAATAATACATCAAAAGAGTCTATATTAAAATATTTGAAATTTTCTTTTGAGACCGAACCACAGTTTTGATAAACCAAATATGATGGAAATCGAATATAGTTTGGATATTATAAATATTCAAAAAATCGATCTGGTTCTCTTAATTTTAAGTGATTCCGAATTGATTGATTGTATTATAAACATTTATTTTTATGCCTTTAGTTTGTATTAATAATGAATCAAAAAATACAGACCGGATTTTTCGTAATCACTCTTTAATTTTGTTGCACTACTTGCAAATCCTATTTTTGTAATATTTAATTTTTGTACCTGACATAATGATAATGCACTGAAAATTGTCATCTGTGCATATATCAGTATTGTATTTTCTTTTCAAACAACCAATTGAAAAACAAAAAAAAATAAACGCTACAATTAAAACTGTAATTGACCCATAAATTCAGTTAATTGAGTTAATAAATGAGCGCCAGGTTTTCTTTAGTTAAATATTATGCTCTTGGGTTAAGTTAAAAGGTGTAAATTGATTAGAAAATCTGCTACTAATCTCAAAATTTTGAAGAGTTTGATAAAAAATTCAAACGATACTGTATAAAATTAATATTATCGAAAAATAAAAGGATGCGAAAATTTCCATTTTTATTCTGTTTAATTTTACACAAATTTTATACTTCAGTTTTATTTACTGTGATACATTGGTTTGTGTTACAGTAAAAACTTTATCTTTCCAAGTTCGCATAATGCAATATCTTATATGATTCATCGCTCAATAGTGCCTACTACTCCTCAATTCAATCAAAAACTTAGAAACTTATTTAATTAACAAACTCGGAACTTATCTGATAATCACAGGACGGTTTAAGCAAGAGCTTGTTGAGTCAAAGTTATTGTGGAAAATAAAAATTTAACATTAAAATATTATGCTCAAATTATATAAAACCTAATTATTCAGAATTTCTCTAATGCAGTCTTAGAACATATTATGACAAAAATTAGTATTTTTCATTTGCTATATAAGTTATATTTTTCCCGGCATTGTTTAAGCATAGTCTGCATTAGAAATTACTGGAAATTTGGTATGGACTGGAATGATTGGGTCATTTTAAATGTAAAATAAAATTATTGAATTAACTATTTAAATTTAAGTTTAATTCTTCTGAAATAGTTGGTAATTTATTAGATAAACTTCATCATATTTAGATAAACCTAATTCAAATTAATTTTAAATTCTAAAACATTTTTGGTACATTATAGTTTTTATTTATTTTTATTCAATTTGATAATCTTTTTTATTGAGATTTTTTCAAAAAATTCTGGATTGTGTGTGATATAGATTAACTGCTCAAATAAGTTTTTTATTCTTATTTTTAAAGGCGTTATTTCATCTGTCATTTTTGGAAGTACTTTTTTATAAAATTTATACAAAGTTCAAAAAAACAAAATCTTAAACAAAATATTAAATATTGTTTGAACACAATTGTTTATGCAGTACAGATTGCCAAATAAATTTTGCATATTTATTAAATATGTTATTCTATAGCATCATTTCATTTATTGAAACCCACTAAATAACTAAATCATTTATACCGCTAATACTTATCATTTTTGACAGATTCACAACCAAAGGATCGATATTGTATTTATGTAGACGTTGAAGGATGTAGTATTAATTTCGTTTATAATTATAAAAATGAGAACGATCTACACTTACGCGTACTCGAAGAGAGACAGTGTCAAGCAATAGAGAATGTTTATTACGCGGTCGGCTCCATCGCGTTATCTATATTTCTTATCGGATTAATAGCGTTGCTTATATTTAAACTTTTTATATGGTGGAAAGACAAAAAGGAGTTCGAGAAATGGTCAGTGGAAGCCACCAAAACTAGATCAATGATGGTAAATAATTTATTCACGATTCAATCAATATTCTATGATAAAAAAATTACTAAATTTACTCTAATTTTTTTTTATAGAATACAACATCAGACCAAAATCCATTATTTGTATCACCTAAACAAGAATTCATTAATCCTACATATAAGTCATCAAAAATGGATTGAATTTTGAAATGTTTTATAAATTAAAGTCATATAATAAACTAATTTTTTAATTCTATAAAATGTGCACGAATTTAATTAAAAATTTTGAAATAGTTTACATCATTACTGCCGGTATTACTTAATAACTCAAATATTCAACTAGATTTAAGACTATTAATGCTGGTTTTAATTTGAATGATAAACATTGTTAACGCGACTAAATCAAAATAGGCTATAATACCTCTACAAGCTCTCAGTATTATTGTAGAGAATCAAGCAAATCGGCTGTTAATAAAATTAACCGTAATTTTTATTGAATACTTGTAAGAAATAATACAATTTAATTTTTTATAAGCACTGTAAATATTTAAGTGATCATTAATTCGATGACTATTAATTAAAACGACTCGTATTTTCAATTGTTTTTATTCAATTACATTACAAATAAGTTAATTGCTAGGTTTATAAATTTTTATGTTTTAATAAAATATTATTTTATTAATTTATATTTTACTGTAGTTATAAACAATTGACAAGTTATATACAAAGATTGTTAATACGATTAATTGTTTAACATATCTTAATAATTTCATTTTAGGTAACTCTGGCATTGCTAATAATTATTTTGACAAATACATTACAAATATGTTTTATTTTACAATCCAATATGGAATAACGTTAAGATATTTAAAACAAGAAATAAATGTGAAATAAAAGTTTTAAGATAAAACAATAATATGATTCACTTAATTTACCCCAACTTTCAAAAACAATTACGAAATGAATTCGACAATTTAGGAGAAGGTTTGATTAAGAAACGATTGTAAGATGAAAACAAGAATTTCGAAATTTTTAAAAAAGATTTTGCCAAAATCATTTGATTAGAAAATATATCTTAAAAACTTATTTTAATTTGTATATACAATACAGTGTAATAACACGTTATTAATGTAATATACCGTAAGTGATTTGATTTAAATGAACTCATTGGGGTTTTTTTTATAATTCAACACGTGTAATAAATAATTCATCGAATTTATTGGGAGTGATATTTTAAAATTAATGTTAACTCTAAACAGTTTATAAAATCGAAGCGAATAGAAGTGCAGTGAACGGAGTGTAAGTGAAAGTGCTTAGTGTTTGGGGTTAAGAGGAATCTACAGCACTTTAGAAACATCGCGTAATAAAATTAAGGCCCAGATATTGTCATCAATGGAATAAACCACACTCGAAAACATTGGTAAATGGAATTTCAAATCATTTCAACCTGATATGCAATTAAGTTTTGGATTATTAATGTGAGCTAAAAAATTTTATCCAATAATTATTAAATAAAGCGAGCTTTACATTATCGCATATTTTTATATCTAAAACAATCATCTCATTGAGTCACGTTCTCCTACTATTCTAAATCGAACTCTTTTTACTTATATTAACTAACAATATCTAAAAAAGTTTTTAACTAGTAAAGAGCATAATTGCGTCAAAAATGCAATATTCAACAATAAAACAATATATAACGAGCAAATAACTTTTAACATAAAACTAAAATTTTAAAATATTGGCGAATTAAAATTAGGGCTCTATTTAATTGTATTGAAATTTGGACGTCATATAATATATGGGAATTATTGTTGCAATTATTTCAACCTAATAATAAATTTTCTTTGTTTTCGGTTAAGTTAGCGCGTTATATATTGTTATAAGCATAGTTTTTTCTCTATTCTTGGACCAGTCTACGCGACTGCGTTATGCATGTTAATGTTCATTAAGCAATGCAATGCACCATCAATGGCATAATACAGGAATAACACGAATAAAGAAAAAATCATTGGTTATAAGTTGGTCAATAATATTTTAGTTTTTTTCAACAATACTTTGTTTACTATATAATTTACAACCGGAATAAATTATTTTGTTCGAAAAAGTCTCCAATAACATTAATTTAACCGCAAGGTTTTATTTTATTGGGGTTTATTGGTTTTAAGAGTGAAGTTTGTTGCATTTAACTACTTTTTAAATTATACAATTGTAGCAAAATAGGTAATTTTTAAATGTCAATACCATTAAATTTTTAAAAATAAATTTAAAAGTTTTAAATAGCGCTTAAATAACAATAGTGTTATCGATTGTATTGTTAAAACTTTGAAAAATTAATGTCTACAATACCTATGGTATGGTAAAGCACAAAACGTAAATATCTAATTTGCTAAATGGTTACTACAAAATACTTAAATCTAAAAGATTGCATTTTGCATGAGAACAATTGTTAAACTAATTCGTATGAATCACAGATTTTCATTAGAATAAAATTCAATAAAAAATAATTTAAACTAATTAATTAAAAAACTAGAAATAAATTAAAATACAAAATAAACAATATTATAAAATTATTTGCCACAACACGGAAATCTTCTAGTTTTATCGGTAGTTAATTGCAAACCTGCGCTTTTGATTAGATTATCTTCATTTTGAGTCATAATCCCCGTGAGCTGCGCTATAACTGCTAATATGTTATTCCCATCCTTACAACTGGTTTCGGCGAACATTACGCCGAACTGTTGCGATATCTTATAGCCGTCTTCGGCTTTGACCACAACACGTTCCTGCGCCTGAAAAGTAGGTCGCAGATCCGTTTTATTGCCAACTATAACAACCGGCACTCCTTTTGATGTCACTTCCTGTCAAAATGATTCAAATCACTTGAATAAAGATCGTATAAATAATAATAACAAACCTCAACCGCATTAATCCAATTCCTGACATTCAAAAAAGACTGTTCATTAGTGACATCGTAGAGTAGCATAATTCCGTCCGCTTTACGGAAATAGTTTTTCGTAATACTGCGATATCTTTCTTGGCCGGCAGTGTCCCACAGTTGTAGCGCTACGTTACGACCATCAATGTTGAATGTTCGCACCTTTGTGTCCATTGTGTCAAAAAAATCAATTTTATATCATTTTCAATAATTAGATAACTAATTGGTTTAACATTTAAAATTTAAAGTTTTGATTTATTTGGTTATTTCACTATTCATAAAAATAAAATAAAAATACTATATTAACTCTATGAGTTTTACTAATTTAAAGATCAAAACATTTTGATTGAGCACACATGAAATATGAAACATTCTAACTTTTAGAAAGATATATGAAACATTATGCGATATTACCTGAAAATCAACGCCTAATGTAGTGCTTAATTGCGAATTAAACACGCCTTTAGTCAAACGAAGAATAAAAGTAGACTTTCCTACAGACGCATCGCCAATGAATATAACTTTATAGGTTCGTTCAGGCGGACCATTACTTTCCGCTATAACTGTTTGAGGAACTTCGGCCGAGAATAACGGATTTGACTGTATTTGTTTATCATTAATGGCAGTTTCGCTTCTAAATTGAGTATACTGTGTCGAAAAAGGTTTCCTCTGCCATGACTTCAATACAGGCGAGCATTGAAGTGAACGCGGCGTTGATTGAAATATTTCTTCGTCGCGCGTCAATATGGACAAACCGCTATCGTTTTCATCGTCTTTCAATTTATACAAACGACCAGCCGATGCGGGACACGATGCGAATGACTGATGGGAAATCGATGCCACGTCGTCGTCGATTGTAGAAAATGACTCGAGGTCTACCTCTGATAATCTATTCAAATGAAATTTTAATTTGTTGTATATACGGGTCTAAAAAACATATGCCTTTGGTATCGATTAATTTTTGTATAATAAACAAATAAATGCCATCATTTCCTAGTAATTAATGAATAGTTTAAAACTATTTATTTTTAATTTATGCTTTGTTTTGTGTGAATGTGTTTGCATATCTAAAATACCTGCTACTAAAAGCGTTGCCATTTACGGAAGGATTGAAATCTTGTTTAATATAGTCACCAATAAGCGATCCTCTCTTATAGTGAGAATTATTGGGCGTATTTAATATTGATGGTAGATTTTTAGGTGAAGTATCGATTATTGTTCGCAATGAATCGTTAGTGTCTTGCAATCGTTTATTTGCATCTCTATTGTAAATTGATAGGTATTGGGTATAAAGATTATTATATTAAAAGTGATGAAAAATTAATGAATATCAAAAAGTAATATAATCATATTGTTTGTTAGTTTGTAAAACGGCGTAAACAAATAAAACTTTATATCTTTTTTTAGTTACGAACGCAATAACTAAATTTATTATGACAGATCCGCGATAAAAATTACATGTTTCATCTTTTATTACTTTGTGTTTTGTTTGCTAAACGAAATTATTTTTAGACTAATCAAAATCCATCAAAATATATTTTTTTCAAACAAAACTTCAATTTCTATTAACCTCTACATTTTTTACGATATTATAAAGGAAAACCTGATGACTAATTACCGGGATATGAATAAACACCCTCAAATTTTACAGTATATACTTTACTAAACAATTTAACGCTCACTAATTATTCTAAATTATTATTTATTATTTTACGCTGAATTGATTCGCAGGAAAAAGTATTTTCGCAGTATTAACGGCGAGAACTAATTTAAACATATTTAGCTGACGATGTGTGGTATTTTTTGGAAAAGTATTATTCAAAAACATTCTTAACTGTAATAAGTATAACTGTCTGGAAAGATGTTCGTGCTCTTGAGTCGTCAAAATCGTTCTTTCCCTTTCGTACGTCAATTCATTGCACTTTTCGTCGTAATGGGACCTGAGTTGTGCCATTTCGCTTCGCATAAGCGCTACGTTTGTTTGCGTATCCATTAATGACAAACGTAAGTATTTTGATTCATTCACAGACGTTTCCAATTTCGTACGAATTTCGTCCACTCGTTCGTCATGCGGATTGTTTTGGTTGTGCTTCAGCCAAGATTCTACCTTTTCATTAGGAATCAAAAAAAAATTATACTTACTTAAGCAAGTTATTCAATCTGCTTAACAAGAGTTGTCGAAAATGTAAAAAACGATACCTTTTCGAACATAACTAAATGATTCTGTAATTCCTCCATTTCTCCTTTCATCATTTCCCTCAGCGACTGTCTCTCAGCCTCCACTTCTTCCTTCGCTTTAAGTTTAACTCTAGTCTCAACTTCTTTCACCTGCGAGTCTACATCCTCTTCCAACTGTTGAATATGCTTTTCGTGTTCCTTTTTCTCTCTAAACCACACGTCAAACGTTTAATTAATAGCTTTGTTTATTAGTTGTTGCATTTACTTCAATAACGTTTACCTCATCCAAGATGTCGCTAATTTCTTATTCTCTTCCTGCAAGTTCCGTACGCTATCCAATAATTCCTGTATAACTGAGTGTGTGTTCGGATTTGACCAATCAGGAGATTCTGCTCCTTCTGACACGTACTGCTCAGAAGAACCGCTGCGGAAACGCGTTTAGTATTCTATGACATACCGTTTTACGATTTTCAAAGTTTCATTTACCTTAAAGTAGACTTTAATTCCGGTTTTTTAGAATATAATCTTCGCGTCAAATTTCGTTTGTCCGCATATTTTTCCTTAATATCGTCCATTTCGAGCGCTTTTTTAATGTTTTCATATGACTCGGCATTTTTAAAACTAGTCGACGCAATCGACGACGACATGATTCCCTTTTCGTAATCGTCAAATCCGGACTGGAAATCCTCAAAACTAATCTTTTCATCGCCGTCTCGGTCCAAATCGGTGAATATAGCGTCCGATTCCGAGGCAGTGATTCCAAACTGCGAACACAGTTCCCGAAGTTCTTTTTGGCACAAATAACCGGAACCATCGGTATCCCAATAGTTAAACAATTGTCGCAGATTTTTGTCATTAAGTGGCTTATTATTTGTATTCATTTTTTAAACGTTTAAAATAATAACGATTGCATGATTAACTTTGATAGTAGCAAACATTAAATCTCAGTATTATAACTGAATATGTGCTCATTTTTTTATTACCTCTCACTTGATTGTAGTCGAAACTTATTTATGGGGCGGTTATGCGATAAGATTTAATAGGGGTTATAAGAAATGTGTAGAATATCGAAGTATATATATATTATTGTTTTCGATCACTTTTTGATTTGAAACTTCTTGTATTTTAAAGCAATCAATTAGTTTAAATGGATTGCTAGAAATAATATTACAAACCTGCACGAAAAAAAAGAAGAATCGCTTAAATTGTTGAAACAAGAAAACGGAAAACTTTTAATTCAAACAATGAGCATGAATAACACTTATAATGATATATAGGTGTATAAATTATGTTTTTTCTGCACTTTTGATAAGATAATAGAAAGCTAAAACTAAGAGAATAACGTGTAACTTATTTTTCATATAAACATACACAAGTTTTTAATATTAAATTAAAATAATAGAATATTACTGATAGACGCATCTGTTTGCACACCTGTTCACAATTTTTTACGAATTTTTCTATTAACTGAAACTTTTTCAATTGTAAATGTGTGTCACTATTGTGTACAATTATTTAATATTAAGCTATTGAATTGTGTTCTCGATTTTCTTTATTAAAATTGAATCAAATTTGTAATAATAAGTTTTAATGAAAAAATGGCTATAATTCTTAAATATTATCGTAATTGTTTAGTAGAATATATATGTTTATTTATTATTTATAAGAATTAAAAACTAAGAAAAATATGCTAAAATATAATTTAAAATGTTACCTTAAATTCAAATAAATAATTCACGACACATTCAAAGAGAGCTCACTTTTTCAAAGGTTTATGCAAACTTATGTCACAAATTTTTAAGTATTTGAGCCAAGAATGTTAAAATTCCAAATACCTTTAATAACATAAGAAACAGTTAAAATACCTTTATAAATATCAAAACTGCGACGTACTGATCCACAGACAGACGAACAAACATGGTCAATTTCATAAGCTCGAATGTGTATTCAAAGTGAGCTAAAAATCACAGAACTCTTAAAGTAGCTATTGAATTATTATGTACTATGAGATTCTTGTATTTTTTATTTTAGTTTATATGTAATTTTATAAGTTGCGAAATTTTTACTTTAACCCTTTTAGTTGAATATGTTTTCGAATCTCATAAAAATGCGATTTAAGAATTACTGTACTCACTTTTAGCACTATAACTGTTATACGTTAAAAGAAAATCGGTTAAAATGTGCATTTCTAACATAAACTTCCATAATTCTATATTAATAACCAGAATAATATTTTGAAATAAAAAATAATTTTTCGATTTAAGGCGAAACATATGACACTTAAGTGTTATAATACCGGTAGTTAGAGTTAAAATTCTTAGAAACAACTGAAAATATCAGAATAAGGAATGCTAAGCAACACTTTGCTTAAAGTACAAAAGATGGCAGCTTTATATTTGTAATTCCAATAACACGTGATATTAGTGATATATATTGCATTTACGCATTTTAGCTGGAAATTTGAAAATTTATGTTTTTTGATTTAATTGTGTGAAAAATGAGTGAAAATCAAACAACTTATTCGTATAAGCGAAACAGTTTCGATCGTTTTGGCGATGATTTGTGCACAGAAATAATCAAATATTTGTCATTTGTGGACAAAATCAGATTTGAATGCGTTTCGAAACAATGCACTGTTAAAAATCCGAGCGGTTTATAATGTGAAAGCATTTTGAAATGCTAAAAATTACGTTTTAAAATGCGAAATGAGTTTTCCCATTATAAACTTAATGCTCCGAGTTTTAAAACGGTTTGTTATTACAAAGTTCGGATTTTCAAAGTCAAATAAACTAACGGTTTTCAATTTAAGTGTAGTCGATAGCACTCTATTTCCAGTACTGGACTTAAGCGGGAAAACAAACAACAGTTAAGTAAAACAATGGACGACAACTGATAGTTATAGCGAAGTATCATAGTTTTTAAAATGCGAGCGTCTAATTATTCAAAGGTAACCATTGAAACTACTAATTGATTGTTAAATTATTGCTATATTAGATAACCGTATTTAAGAAGTTTAATGACTTACAAGAGTCAGACATTAACTCTTTAGTTAATACTATTGGAGATCATATAAGTGACGAATGCAATTGTGAATTACAGGACACTTGCAAACGCTAATATTGAGCCTATTAGTCTTTCAAACTAAAATGGATAAGCCAAACATAAATACAATGAGACCAAATGGTGCAATATATGGGCAACAAAAACAACTTTCATCAGGTATACCAGTACTGGTTTTGGGTTACAATTCATTATTTTTTTAACTTAAGATTATCAGTTGCCAACAATCACTGAAAATACAACTCGACACACGTTCATTCATTAATAATATATGTTATCATTTTGTAATAAAATATTGTCATTTTGTAAATGAATAAATCAATTTTTGTAACTTAAATTTAAGTGATTTTGTTTGAATAAATCTAATTTTGCAGTTCATAAAATTGGTATTTTGGAATCCATTTAACAAAATTTTGTAACTCCAAAATAATATATTTATTATTCGGTATTTTGCTTTTTAAAATTCTGATTTGGTTTCAAATAAGTAACATATATTTCGAAATTTTGAATTGTAATCATCAAAATCCAGTACTGGATAATTCGTTTCCGTTTTGTAATGGAAATTTGCAGTCGAACTTTAAAGTTCGACGAAATGGCAAAAAATCCGAACTTTGAGCATACTTTTTTTTAACAGTGTGGAAAACATTAATGTATTGCAGACAATACATACTAAACATGGACTATAACCTTAACGATTGCGCTGCGAATGGATTACCAGTTAAGAAATTAATGTCGTATTACGACCAAAATATAATTGAATCAAAAAATGCGGAACGCGTTACAGTTATTCAACGTGTTTTGAATAAGTGTCCACAAATTAATGACATTAGAATTGGATCGAATAGCTATGTTCAAAATAAAAATTTGGATATAACGTACGACCAATTAGTTAATATTATTGCCGACAATTCTACTAATTTAGCATCGATTTGTTTTGGCAAAATTATGCCATCATATATTGGGTGTCATGTGAGTGAGACCACGTTAATACGTTTTGGCCAAAAATGTGGTCAATCATTGATAGCGCTTAAAATAGATGCTTGGCGTTTCATGGGTGACTCCGATTTTAATTACGCTCCATTTTTGGAGTTATGTCCAAATTTTTTATCGTTTAAAACATTTCGATTAAATAATATAATTGATATGAAACATAACGATAAGATATTATTACCAAAACTGCGAGAAATCAATGGTTTACGCGTTGATGAAATAACTGTTGGTTTAATGGATATATTTGTTAATAGATATGCGAATACATTAAAAGTATTTAGTAGAGAACTACTACAGTGTCGTTCAGTGACCTACTTTCACTGAATGCACTGAAATGTTATAGAGTGAAGTTTCTTAACTTCAAAACTCTATATTATTAAAATTTATTGTTGAAAATTTTATGTTTTAAAAATTTTTAATATAAATTAAGTTTATATTAAAAGGGTTCTTTAACCCAAAATTATTAATTTTATGTGTTTGTGCGGGTGGAAAGTTTTTAAAGAAAAACAAACTTTAAAAACTGTTAGAAAGTGGAGACTGAAATTTCTCAGTCGATCCAGGTTTGGGTAGAGGAAAGTCGCTCAAAGGTACAGTTTGGCGCACTTAGCGCTGCTGCCTGAGAGCGGGCGGAGGGTGAACAGAAGAGTGTGCGAGTGAGTGAATGACAAGGAGTATGTGTGTGAGTGTGTGACAAGGAGTGTGAGTGAGCGAGTGACAAGGAGTGAGTGAGTGAGTGACATGGAGTGAGAGTGAGTGACAAGGAGTGAGAGTGAGTGACAAGGAGTGAGAGTGAGTGACAAGGAGTGAGAAGTGAGTTACAAGGAGTGGGTGGGGGGACAAGGGACAAGGAGTAAGGGACAAGGAGTGAGAGGTTAGTGACAAGGAGTGGGGGACAAGGAGTGAAAGACAAGGAGTGAGGGACAAGGGGACAAGGAGTGAGAGGTTAGTGACAAGGAGTGGGGGACAAGAAACAAGGAGTGAGAGACAAGGGACAAGGAGTGAGTGGTGAGTGACAAGGAGTGGGGGACAAGGGGACAAGGAGTGAGTGACAAGGAGAGTGAGCGAGTGACAGGGAGTGAGAGTGAGTGAGCGGCTGTTGCTGATGTTGTATGTATGGTTATTTTAAAGTATTTATTTAAAGATGAAGCTTATGCACAACTCTTCGTTCACACTCGGCCCTCTCACTAGTAGAGGCTTAACGCGTTAGGGCTTAACCTATTTAACTAAATCTTTCATTTCTATTAGGTTTTATAGTTGTTTATTTTTGCCATTTTAAGATTTTATCAAGAAAAAGCATTAGATCCTATAAGTGCAGCGCTATGTATGATTAGTTTTATTATTTATTTTGTTTTTAAAACTTATTGTATTGCAGCTGTCAACTCATTCATCTCATCGCATTTTCACCTTTGTTCACTTACAGTCGCCAAAAATCATATTTTACTGTTTTTATAGTGAATTTTCAACCGTTAATAAATAAATAAAGGTAATAAACAATGTATTTATGATATCATTAAATCAATTTTACAGTTTATTCAATTAGATGTCTCCTGTTATGTCTACATCAAACGTCTCTAATAATCGCTGGACTCCTTACAAATATCCTAAAAATCCGATGCGAATTCGTAAAGTACCAGATGAGTATGCGGATATATTCACTCTTCAAGATTATAGGGAGTTTGTAGCAGCTGGTAAAATACTTGATCAACCAGGTAACAGTGAGCTTTTGTCTTGACGAAATATAAACTAATTCGTTTCCCCTAACGTAGGTGTATCAGAACAAATTTCCAGCTGGGTTCGAAAAGATTCTGAAAGTTTTAATACACCAATAACACAGCCGAGCTGTTCTACTGGTATAAAAGGTAATCAGTAGACAAACTATTTCAAGGAGAGTATAACAATTACTTTAATATGGCAGATTCACCAGTTATTAACTTCAAAGTAGTTAATCAAGAATCTCCGCGCTATTCATCTGTTTTCAAAAGAACTGAGCACCTGTTTGACGTCGGAATAGAACATCGCTTTGAAAATTTTAAAGATGACTTACTTGGTGTTAGAACAGAAGTTAACAATGCATACGAGCGCATGATAAAGCCATTACTCATCCATTTAACGCCTGATGACTACTATAGTGTTTATATACTTCATAAGGATTTAAAGCTTAAGCCGATTTTCATAGAAACTAAAAATGTCTCCGCCTTTGACAATAACGAATTTCTTAACGCTATTTATAAAGTCTCGCAGAGTAACTCATCCTTTCTTTTAACTGGAATTTTAAATGTTACTGTCGCTACCACTAAACACATTACTGGAAGCGGTCGCAGAAGTAAAAAATCAGTTGCTCCACGTTCACAGACTGAAGTTAGGTTAAAGAAGCAAAGCTTAATTTTAGTACGAAATAAGGGTAAGAAATAATAACAGATCATAATAAAACTATTACTTTAATGTTATTTATAATATTAGATGAATTATGCGGGTATCGTGCCATCTTTATCGTAAAGATGTATCATGAACTCAACATTAAATATAATGCTAAGCAAAATCAAAAGGAATGGCGAGCTATTAAAGGAGAATACGGATTTAAACAAACAAACGGCGCATTGAATATTTGCAATCAGTTAGGCTTACCGGACACAGAGCCACTTTCTGCAAAACACTTTGATGCCGTCCAAAGACTATTATCTCCTGAGTATCAGTTCATGGTTGTAGACAAATGCGAACCAAGTAATCTATTATACCAAGGACCACCTGCAAATAAACAGATAGCAATTGAATACGAAGAAAATCATTTCAATGCTATACTTGATATGTCCGCGTACTTGGAAACAGCGTACTACTGCCCAGCATGTAATACAGGGCATTATACATTTCTTCATAAATGTGAAAAGATTTGCAAAGTTTGTTTGAAAGCGCCTCCATGTAAACTTGTAGCTCTCAAAGACTGCGAACACTGTAATCGGACTTTTTTAAGTGCACAGTGCTTCCTTAATCATAAAGCCAATCTTTGTTTAAAACTCAAAAAGTGTACGATTTGCGATAAAGAATATGACGCGAAAGACAGACACAATTGTGATGAGAGCAAGTGTAAAATTTGCAGCGAAAAATATACAGTTTCACCCCACTATTGTACGTTAAAGCCTCTTAACTCAAGAGAATTAATCAAAGAGGACGAAAAACTTAAAATTATTGTCACATATGACATTGAATCGGCTCAGTTTCA
>JAQIXJ010000557.1:0-31211 GCA_034700185.1 Phthiracarus laevigatus
TTTTATTCGAATGCTGTCAAATATTAATTACGTTATCAATAGATAATTAGTCTGTTTTTATATCTGTTCATTTCGCTCGAAGTCATTTGAATAAAGCTAAAAACAAAAGTTAATAAGCAGCTTATTGACAGTAATTTTTTATGACTGCCTTTAATAACTTTTTTGTTTTGTTGTTTTTTGCTCAATCAACTGATAATAAATAGATCTATTTTAACAATTTGAGAAATATTTTAAACAATCGCTCCAATGGTTTATTTGACACATTGACAACAGTGTGCGAAACGCATTCGGTCTGAAACGCGAGATTAACTCAAATCCTTTCCCATTCATAAAACGCGGGTAGTATTGGTATTTCCAGGGAGAATATATCCACACAAACTTTAGCGATGAGATATTTTATTTAAACATTTAATGGCTTTGCAGAGCGATATCACGGAAATCCATTTTAGATGGCATTTTGTTATCTTAATATATCCTCTGTGTTTTTTCCAAACTAAACTCTAACTGTAAGCGTATATTGAGTAATATTGGTGTATATATACCTGTAGGTAACTATGGTTAAAGTGCAAGAGTGCCAAATATATCGAACGTGCACGGAATGCCTCGGAGCTCGAGATCCATACTGTGGATGGTGTTCACTCGAAAATAAGTAAGTATCGTCTAAATGCGGGCTTAACATTGATCTTGATATTGTCATGGAAACAACCAATTTTCACTATCTTCTCATTTTTATTAAAGCGTAATAACTTATGTTACCAAACATATATATATTCGTATATATATACCCTTATATCGCTATAAATTATCTGAATTCTTGTTTCTAGTCTACCGTAAACTTACAACAATGCATGTTTTATTTTGTCATATTTAATAAGCATTTTTTCTTTCCTCTTTTTAATAAACTCGAACTGCTTTAGTGTTTAGTGTATTGCGATTCGCTTTCTTTACTCAGTTTGTGTGTAGAAATAATAATAAATTATTAACGCCTGTCTCTAATGTCAACTCGTTTTCAATATATATTTTTGTTATCTTCTGTTAATTAGCGATCAATCAAATATAATGAGAACAGTGAACTTAATAAAACAATAAGAAAATATTTGCGTTCACCTAAAACTGAATCCAAAACCATAACTAACCTAAAACTGTGTTATTATGATATAAGTTTTAATTTTTAATGCGTGTAACTTTTTTTTGTTGGGCTTTAAGCAATTAATTATTGTCTGGAGTTCGGTATCATCAATATTGTGCCTAATTATCATATAATCATTTAATGCATTCGCATTGTTAGCCAAAAACATATATCAGTGCGGAAATTGTCAAATGCCTAAATTTGTCACAACTGAATTAATTCTATAATCAGTTGTATTACGAGTTGCACTATAGTTGACATTAGAGACTGACGGATACTCAAGATTGAAATGTAATCCTTATTTGTAGTCACTGGCGGAATGATAGTGAATAATTGAATTTGTTTGACCCGAAAATTAAATCGCAACTATTATTAAATTATTTTGTTTAGGTGTTCATTACGAAGTGATTGTGCCGAAGCAGCGCAGGATCCACTCTACTGGTTATCGTATAAAAGTGGAAAGTGTACGACAATAACTCACGTCCAACCGCCACAGATTCAACGCACCACTGCTCGTACTGTAAGTGTGCATTTGCCAACTGAATCTTAATGATGCCTAAATCGCATTCTTTCATACAAACAATGTTAGACGAATTTTTTTGTTTTTTTCTTACCATTCATTTGTTACATTAATAGCTAAGCTTAGTGATTGATAATCTGCCTGTACTGGAGGGTCAATTCTTCTGTGCGTTCACAGCTGCTGCGAAGACTCAAATTACGAACGCAACCAGATCTGCCAATGGTGTGAGCTGTCCAACGCCTCCCACCGACTTATTACCACCAATATCTCCAGGACAGCGTAAGTTGTATTGCGTTACTTCATTTATTTCTTGTTTTAACTTGATTTTAGATTTTTTCCATTAACCACCGAAACATAATTGATTTACATTCCAAAATAAAATTTTCCTTACAGCCATTTACAACCATTGCGAATATTTTTTACTATTTCAATATATTGCATGTGATATTTATTTGCTATATTTATCATTTATATTTCAAATCGTGATGCAAATTGTTAAATGCATTTTTTGCGCATAATTGCCAGTATTTATTCATAATTAGGTAAAATTTACTTTAAAAGCGTAACTTAAATTTTTTAATGTTATGCGTGGTTAACTTATTATAAAACAGTACAACATAGCAAAACAGGTGCACTTTTCGAAAAAATTATTAAAAATACTTCTATGAAAAAAATCAACCGCTGAACAAAGCTTTCAAAAATGTTTATTCATTTCGTGCGCTTTGAAAAAAATAGCTGAATAGAAATAGCAAAAGCTTTTGGCGATTCATGGCATTTATCGTAACTTAAAAAGAAAAATGGGATAAGAGATAGAGCGAGAATTTCCTTTTTTCAACTCGTCTTTACTCCTTTATCTCTGGGAAAAATGCGGCTAAAAATATGCTTAAATTAAATTCTTACATTATTTTGTTAGAATAGCGCACGCATTATCTTATATATGATTTTGGTTTTTTGGATGTTGTTCTCAAAGCTTAAGCTTATGTTTTGTGTTATTGAATTTGCATATTAAGACTTGATATGCAAAGCATGCACTTTTTTGTTCACTTCATTTTCAACAACATCTCTTTTTCTCATTAGTATTCATGTTTATCGCTAAATATAAATTGAAATTATTAGGGATTGAAACGTTTTATCAGCGTTTGAGTTAACTTCTTCTATATTAACTGACCATAAATGTAGGCATTAAGTACGTGACAACGACTCAAGACATTACTCATTTTTTGATCTATTTTGATGTATATCATAGCTATTATTATTTTTAATAACTCCCTATCCATAACTATTATCATCAAAATGATAATACGAAGTCTTTTTTGGCGTTCAGCCCATTCGTCAATATTTAATGCGTTGCCATACGTATAATGAAATTCAATGATCATTTATTCTTTTTCAGACCATTTTACTGCCAAACTATCAGTTCGTATGAAAGTCGGTCCTGACTTTGTAGCCACAAATTTCACATTTTATGACTGCAGCTCATACTCAAGTTGTACGCAATGCGTCTCAAGTGCTTTTCCTTGTGATTGGTGTGTCGGCGGTCATCGATGTACTCATGACACTGGAGAGAATTGCAGAAATGACATATTAGTTACTGGCATCTCATCCATCGGTCCCAGTATACGATCCGGACCTGGTTTTTGTCCACGAATTAATGCTACAGCCGGAGGTACCACTGAAGGTAATGATAACCATTTAGACCATCAAACTATTTAGATGCTTATCAGAGACAACCATCAAAAAAAACATTTAATGATATTTTGATGTGTTTTTTATTTTGTTGAAGTGTTAGTCCCAAGTGGTATAAGTAAACGCATACAAGTGAAGGTTGACAACATTCCACAGTTTATTGTATCCACAAGATTTGTTTGCCAGTTCAACATCGAAGGAAGAGTAAAGCAGGTTAACGCTCAACTATTAGGTGATACCATTTATTGCGAAGGACTAGAGTTCGCTTATGGAACTAATCAGCCAAACATTACCGCAGCGTTCGCTGTGATTTGGGATGGAAGCAAACCACTCGATAATCCTGAGAATATTCACGTACTTGTTTATCGCTGTCAAGGAATGGCTTCGAATTGCGGCTTTTGTCTGGAGTTGCAGGAAAAATACTCGTGTGGTTGGTGTCAAGAGACTGACTCATGTCAAGTGCAGGAACAGTGCCGACACCACAACACAATGTGGCTCAATAGGCAACAAACATGTCCGGACCCGAAAATATTGGACTTCTACCCGAAATCAGGTCCGTGGGAAGGCGGCACTAATGTCACCATAGAAGGCATTAATTTGGGCCGTACTTTTGATGATATCGCTACTGGAGTTGGAATATCTCACGAAGTAAATGGTGTTACCGTCGGTCTCGTCAACTGTATTCCTCATCGCGACGATTACGTTAAGACATCGAAAATAAAATGTCAGGTTCAGAGTCCCAGAAACTTGACGACTGGACATCAGGCTCAGTTGGGCTCCATATCAGGACCAGTTGTTGTGAAAGTGCTCAATGATTATACAGCCAAATCGAAAGAACATTACAGTTTCGTAAATCCCAAAATATTGACGATATCTCCGAGTAAAGGACCGAAATCTGGTGGAACATTGCTGTTGATTGAAGGTCTTCATATGGATGCCGGATCTAAAGCTGAAGCTTTCTTAGGAAATCTTGAGTGCAATGTGACGAGACGTCAATCAAATTTAGCGGAATGTATTACAAGCGCGCGATATATGCCTGGAGAAGAGAAAGTTCGTGTCAAATTTGACAATGGATTGAGATTTTTCGATTATTATAATTTTCTGTACGTTGAAGATCCGAAAATTCTTTCGATAGACTCAGGCGCGAGTGGTAATAGAGGAGAGGTTAGGGGTATACCAAGTGGTGGTATTGGCATAACTGTTAAAGGAGAACATTTAAATATAATTCAAAAGCCTATGATGTATGTTGTGGTGGATGGCGAACAATACACTAGTAATTGTACGCCTATTACGGCCGTTGATATGAAGTGCGAGAGTCCTGGTGTGCCCATTGAAGAACTCGAGTTTCCCGATGATCGAGATTATATTGAGTTAGATTTTGGTTTTATTATGGATAATGTTAGATCTGTTATGAATTTAAGTACCAGAAAAATCAATCCATTCACTAAGTTTAAGATGTATCGAAATCCAGAGTATACACCATTTACCGAAGAAAATGGCGTTAAGTTTTACAGAAGCGAGTATTTGACAATTAATGGAAAAAATCTTGACAGTGCGTCACAGGAGTCGGATGTGACGGTTTGGATCGGAACCAGTACTTGTAATGTCACCTCATTATCGAGACTACAGCTCACGTGTCGACCGCCACCAAAGCAACCACAAGCCGCTCAAAGGTCTTCAGATATTCCAGAAGTTATTGTAGGAGTTGGTGGTCAACTAAATTTTACGATTGGAAAATTGAGTTATGAACCAATTTTAAATTCAGAGAACAGTTTTCAGCAGCACATTCTCATTGTGGTGATTATCGGCATTTGTGTATTGTTTTTAGTAGTGGTTTGCATTTTGATTGCATATCGACGTAAATCAACGGAAAGTAGTCGCGTATTGAAGACAATGCAAGAACAGATGGATGTGTTGGAATTGCGTGTCGCGAGTGAATGCAAAGAAGCGTTCGCTGAGTTGCAAACCGAAATGACTGATTTGACCAGTGATCTAACAGTTGGTGGCATTCCATTCCTTGATTACCGTATGTACACAATGAAAGTGTTGTTCCCTAATTCCGAAGATCATCCAGTATTGCGTGAAATGCAAATCGATCCCATGAAGAAGCCATGTATTGAGAAAGGACTTCGATGTTTTGGCCAATTAATTATGCACAAAACATTTCTTCTTCTCTTTATACGTACATTGGAATCAAACAGATATTTTTCAATGAGAGATAGAGTCAATGTTGCATCACTTATTATGGTTACATTGCAGGGAAAAATGGAATATTGTACTGATATATTGAAGACACTTTTAGCCGATTTGATCGAGAAATGCATTGAAGGCAAAAGTCATCCAAAGCTATTGTTGCGAAGAACGGAATCAGTGGCCGAAAAAATGCTCTCGTCGTGGTTTACTTTTTTATTATATAAATTTCTAAAAGAATGTGCTGGCGATCCGTTGTTTCTACTTTATCGCGCCATTAAGCAACAGGTAGACAAAGGACCCGTTGATGCGATCACTTCTGAGGCCAGATATTCATTGTCCGAAGAAAAGCTTATTAGACAACAAATAGAGTACAAAACAATGACATCATACGTTTGTATGTCACCACAAACCGCATATATGGCAGGTTTGGATCCGATCCTTCAAGTGGAAAATATGGAGATTCCTGTCAAAGTGTTAGATTGTGATACTATAAGTCAAATTAAAGATAAAGCGCTGGACGCTATTTATCGTAATATTTCATATTCTCAAAGACCATTGAAGGAAGATTTGGATCTGGAATGGCGTACCGGTCAGTCTGGAAGACTAATCTTATCAGACGAAGATCAGACCACTAAAGCGGAGAGTGAGTGGAAACGCATTAATACATTGGCTCATTATAAATGTCAAGACGGAGCTTCATTAACATTAGTGCCTAAACAAAGCTCAATGTATAATATCTCACTTATATCTGAAAAGATGGACAAATCTCATAAATACGAAACGCTTAACTTCGGCTTTAATAAAGCGTCATCGCCTCCACTAAGTCGTGCCACATCACCACTCAATCACGATTTAGAGAATGGTTACAGATATTGGCATCTCGTCAAACACCACGACAACGATCACAATAAAGAGGGCGAACGAGGAAACAAAATGGTTTCCGAGATATACTTGACTCGTTTATTAGCCACTAAGGGAACCCTACAGAAATTTGTTGACGATCTCTTCGAGACAATCTTCAGTACAGCACATCGCGGTTCAGCACTTCCTCTGGCCATTAAATATATGTTTGACTTTTTGGACGATCAGGCATTACAACACGGCATCACCGATTCAGAAGTGGTCCACACATGGAAGTCGAATAGTCTGCCGCTCAGGTTTTGGGTCAACTTAATTAAAAATCCAAATTTTGTGTTCGATATTAACAAGTCTAATATCGTTGACTCGTGCCTGTCTGTTGTGGCGCAGACTTTCATGGACGCGTGTTCCACGTCTGACCATCGTTTAGGCAAAGACTCGCCGAGCAGTAAATTGCTTTACGCAAAGGATATTCCCATTTATAAGGATTGGGTCGAACGGTATTATCAAGACATTAAAATGATGCCCGCTATTAGCGATCAGGACATGAATGCTATGCTCGCCGAAGAGTCGCGGGTAACATATTTTTATTGCTATTCAAATAAAAACAAAAAACCATTATATTCCTAATGTCTAAACGTAAATTTTTCAAATCTATCATTAGCAACACGCACACGAATACAACACAAATGTTGCGTTACACGAACTTTACAGCTATGCTGTCAAATATAATGATCAGGTATGACTCGTTTTTTTATATACAACACAATATAAAAAATTTCATTGAAATTTTATACCCATTGAGTTAAAAAAAATGTTATTCCCTCTCCGTATGAACAGCTAATGCAAACTCTAGAAGAGGATGAGTTTTCTCGAAAGAACAAGTTAGCGTGGAAGCTGGAACAGGTGCACGCTATTATGACGGGAGAGACTGACGCGTAACACTATTTTTGAATCGTTAAGCATCATTAACACAACACACACACACACACAAACCAATTTTTTTAAACTAACATTTTCTAGTTTTTACTAATTGATTTTTTAATGCTGTGATTTAAAAACAAACAAAATACTAATTATATTATATATAGTGTAATAACCATTTTTTTGCTCGAATTTATTATTATATATTTAGCTAAAAGAAATTTTTCGAGTATATTTGTTATCGAGAAGTGTGTGCTAAACCAGGGTTTCTCAAACAATAAATTTGTAATACGCATAATATTGAAACGCATTTATTACAAATATAAAATAAAAAGATTATAAATTAAATACATTTTTCAATTGACTACCATCTGACGGCGGAAACCCTGACATACACTTGTAGTTGATTTTTAATAATAGCCTAAACTCATAATCAGTGCCACAATTTTCGCAGTCTGTTTTTTTAATTTTTATGATTTATTGGTGCAATTTTTCTTTTTTATCTTAAAAAGCTTTTTTATGTTATAGAAAAACTTTTTTGTCAGTTTATCGAATTTTTTATTTTTGCAATAATGGGTGCTTTTTATTAAAAAAAAAAGTTTTTACACTAAACATAATAATCTTTTTTCTCTCGACAAAGATTTTATATATTTAATGGTTTTGCAATAATTTTTAAAAAATATGAAAACAAAAAACAAATTTGAATTTATAGTTAAAATATGAAAATTATTATCAAAGTTATTTTAATGGCAGCATAATTTTAGGGCTAATTAATTAATTAATTAATTATTGACGATAATATGAAAATATAAATGATTTACGAAAGCTATTATAATGAATGTGTGCCTGATTTGAAGAAAGTTTTTTCGGTGGCCATAAAGTGAGAGCTACTGTGTAACACCAACAGTTAGAATGTGTACTGTAGCTCCCATTTTGTCATGAGATTTGTCAAAGTTGGACCAAAATTACGTATTAAATAAATATATAAACGTTAATTGTCTATCGTATTAAAAATTGTTTTCTTTTTAACTGTTAAATACACACACAATTACACCACATTCCTATTGAGCACTAAATTAAATACGTGTCAAAAAGTACTTTTTACCAAACATTTAACAATAAAATTTTTAAACGCATATATTAATCATATTAATATAATCATCAAATTATACTAAAAAAAGACTAATTGTTCCTTCTATTAACAAGAATGAAAAAAATTAACACAAATGTTTAAAAAGAGTCACTTCCAACCCATTCACACAAACTTGTCATAATAACTCACTGAATCTCTCGAAACCTTTTTTTAGATAAACTTACATATATATTTATGTTATATATGAGAAAAAAATAATGTTAAATATATAATATTGAGCGTCACATACCATATTATATGAAAAAATTTTGTGTAAACTGCATATTACTTGTCTTCCATTAATTTTTTTTAAACTCATTGTAATAGTTGTAATAATTTGTTTTTTTTCTATGAAGAAAAGTGTGACTTTTAGGGGCCTTAAAGCGCCGCCACTCTTGTCTAAGACTTTTTTCCATTTCTTACTTTAAAAGTCATTTTCGAAACCGTATTTCAATTGCTATAAAAAACGTTTTATATAATAAAGATTAAAAAAATTCAGATCAAAATAACTTATATATTATCATCTATCACTTTCATAGAAGAATTTAAATGTATATGATTGTAATAAAACAAAAAAAAAATTTGTGAATCAATTCACGTTTTTAAAAAGTTAACAAAAAAAAGAAGAGATGTATTTGTTTTTTAGTTTTTAAATGTAATTTTATTGATATTGATTTTTTAAAATTAAGTATTTGTATTTGAAAATTTTAGAATATTTTCAAACTGTAAATAAAACGGAAATTTCTTTTAATAAATATACGAGTATTCAGTATTTTCATTATCGCTTATTCATTATTTAACTATATTTTGCCAATTCATATATTACTTTTTTTAAAAATATATCCCAATAAATTTAAACATAACTGGTTTTCTTAAAAAGCTTGCAACTAATTTAATCAGTAAATAAATATAATCATAATTACTTAGAAAACGTTATTTTTGAAGACAATTTAGTTTTTTTTTCATAAAATTCAATTTCTTGAATGCTATTTTTATAATAGTTTATAATATTCCTTAATTACAGTGTGGTCTAAAAATATTTAAAACACAAATGGCTAGTGTGATATACCGAATGTGTGACACACCAACACACCAAACCTTTTCCACGTGTGATAATAACTATTGTGTTATTAAACTCTAAATTAGCGTTTTGAACACCAAAACGAATTAACTATAATACACTGTATATGACTATTAAGTAACGAAAATACTTATTTTAGTTGCCAGCAATGCATGAGTGCGTTAGATTAACTTATCATCATATTATATTATATTACAATTCTTTATGGCGAAATGGGTCAAGAACTTTATGGTCGCACTTATCACGTGAATTACTAAAATTGTAGTCATTGTACGGCTTGGATCCTAAATGCAACACAATTGCATAAAAAAACATTTATAACTATAACAACTATAACTATTTATTTTTCTAGTGAAAGGAAATCTAAGAGTTCTGTTCAGCCCATAATGTCCACACCCTTTGCGATCAAAGAAAAAAAATCTTTTATTATAATTTTATTTGTACCACTTAATACTTAAAAAACTGACCTACAAGTGATTCGCAATATTTCTCTATAACAAAACTCCGCAGCAACAGTTTACTTTCAGTCTGAATTTAAATTAAATAAGTAACAAATGGATAAGATTTTGGTGTTACTGTTCCTATGTTTTTGCTGCACCAGTGGTCAACAGTCTGGTCAACCACCGACATCACAACCCGCAGCATCCGATAACTCCGCGCCACGTTTTTCTATAGGATTAGGTGTTCTTTCGCCGTCATATTCGCAAAAATTCGGCAACGATGGCAAAATAAGACTCGATTATAACGCTCCAAATGAAAAGGGAGCTTTTTCTTACTCTGTAAGCAATTTAGTGCATCCTGTCGTCAAACACAGTGAAAGTGCGCCAAATGATAAAGGATTAGCGCCTTCGCCTAAAGATGTAAGTTTTCCTTACGGATTAACCGATTATACATTTTTTATATTATTGTTTAATCAAAATATCAATCAATCAATTGTATATATATTGAAGGAAAGTCCATCGCATTTTTCCCCATCTCTTCCGCCCGTATCCGCACATCACGGCAATCAAAATCACGGAAGTAAACCAGATTTTTCTGGATTAGGAGGCGGTTATGTAAGTTGTGAAACAAATGTTAATATTTGTTATGCGAAATGTTCTATTTATTCTTTACTCATGGGAATGAAAAAAATGTTCCAAATGTAAAGCGCAAGTTTAGGATTAGGAGAAATAAATGACAGTATAATTTACTATAATGTATTGTAATATTGACATAAACCGTATATTAAGAAGAAATTTTCATGCCTAAAGATAAAATTGTAAATTTGGATAAATATTTAAGTAATTCTATTCGGTTTTGTATTTACTGTGTTTTTTTTCTTAAAAATCTTAACATTTTTATTGAGCATTTTCTAAAATTTTGTAAATTATCAAATAACAACATTTAATTCGTACTTTTGGTAAATTGAGTAGTAATGAAAGATAATTTAATTAAAAGTTTCCACCACTTAACTCTCCATCACACTCTTCACCATCACCTCCACAAGCAAACAACTATCCAGGAAATGTGTATAATGGCGGCATAAATAATCACCAACAACAACACAACTATGGTGGCAATGGTGGAGGAGCTGCTCCCCAATCACAACCAGGACAATATTTTCATTCTTACGATCCAGGATTATATCAAACTGGAGCTTACAATCCCAATTCGAATCCATCTGGATATGCCTCTACCACTCACAACAGCCCACCACAACACTCACACTCGCCTCAAGTGCAACAACCCTTACATCACCATCAGTCACCATCAGTAGGTCACAATCAGTATTTAGGACAGAGCGCTAATACAAATGGTTACGGACAACAAGGCTATTATCCACAATCTGCAGCGCATGGTCAGCATAGTAATCACAACAATGGACTTTACGGCTCAGGATCACAGCACGGCTCGTCTCTGACCCCTTATAATAATGGCAATAATAACGCTAATTATGGATCACAACAAGGATATCAAAGTTATGGTGGTTTAAGCCCAGAAGCGGTTAACGCATTTCGTCAAATTTATGCGTCAGGCAGTGACAATTACTTAAATTATGTCGACCCATATGCTATGTATGGCCAATCACCTTACAGTATGAATATGGTCGGCAATTTAGGATCTTATGCAGGTTTAAAAAGTATGGCTTATAGTGGATATGGCGGCCTAAGAAGTCTTTTAGGCTAATTATCTCAGCTATATATATATATATATATATGATTACGCGGTGATTTAAGGCAAGAGATATTTAGCTTTCTCTATTAGCCTTAAAAGATATTTTTATTATTATGGTTCCATCATTATTTAGAGCATCGGATTTATGTCTACATCATTACTATTTATGCCTACTTTTATAACATCTATAATGTGTTATCGTTTTATATTTTTTATATTTGTTTCTCTTTTATCTCAATTATTATATATATAATGCCTATGAAAATAAATCTCATGGATTTTCTAACAAAATCCTTTTAATTGTGTCCGAAACTTATTTTTGTCCAAAATATTTCGTAATTAAGTTGAAGGAAATAATTAAGATTTAAGCCAGAAAATTTTTTTGATAATTAAGATTATAGCTTACGAGTTAATGCGATGCACACATCGCTCTTATTTTCTTTATATATTCGGAGCAATTAATCGTACAAAACTATTATTTTATTGCTATTTGTATCAACTTTTATATAAGATAAGCGTTAAATCTCAGAGTTAATGAGTTAAAAACTTGATTAAAATCATTAGATTTTATCATATTAAATGGATATAAGTTAGCGTTTATTTCATAAGATTAATTACATCATACATGTGATCATAAGTCGAGAAGAACTGTAATGTTAAATCAATAGGTGCTTAAAATATGCAATATAAAATATAAGGGAAGAAAAATGCAAAACACCCTTTAATTTTTTCACATTATAAATTTTATTGCAATATTGGATGTTCCAAAAGGGAAAACTGTTACAGGGTATTGTAACGTAAAATTATAATTCTATATTTTAATTTACTAAAATTTTTCTAAACATGAATATTTTTTTAAAAATATATCCAATTCCTATTCAATAATCTTTCTTTCATCAAAAAATAATTTTGTATAAAAAAGATATGGTAACATATTCCCACATTTTTGGACATACCAGCAAAAATAAGTAAAAAGCTGATCATTGAAAATGACTTTTTTACTAGTTTTCAAACTGTGAAAGGGATTAATTTTATAGCAAAATACGGTATTAAATAATTAAGCTTTATTTAAATATTCAAACTCAACTTAACGATTGATTTTATGGTTATGTTAAAAATCTGCTTAAAAAATTACTCAATATTACCAAATATTTATATCAGAAATATCTGTTATACTGAAAGTGAATTTAAAATTTTCAGGTTAAGGCATTTGATTCATAAAAAAAACTAATCCAAATTGTGAAAGTTAACACTGATTTATAAACAGCAACAGCGTTTGTTCTGCTCGTGAAATTCCCACACATTTTACTTCCAAATATTATAGAGCAGCAATAATGCGTATAAAACAAAAAAAACTGACTCGTGAGTGAAAAAATAAATCAATCATATTTTTTCGGAGTAAAAACTCTTGTAAACGTTATTTTTCTTGTCTAGCTATGCATAATTTCAGAAATACAGGTCAGCGTAATAATGGCTTATAAGAGTATTTGTAACTTATATTGTTTACAGAAAACAGAATTTTAATCCTAAATTAACTTATGAATGAGGAAAAATCTTGCGATTTTCCAAAAGTAAAAGTGACAATACGTAACAATTTATTAATATTAATGTCTTAAATGGTAGTGCTAAGTAGAGTTTGGTATCATTTATTTATTCATTGCTAATTCCCAGAAGTAAAGCCAAAAAGTACTGTGAGTGTAGATAAAATCTTTTCAGCTAAGATTTAAAAATAAAATTCAAATTATACAAATAAATGCATTATTCGGTAGAAGTTAGAGAACATTCATATGTCCACTAATCCTGTATTTTATAATCATTATATACCAAAATAAAATAAACTTTAAGCTGAATGTTTTCGTGTTATAATATTTAAAGCTTGAAAAAATATCAATAAAGATAAAATATTTTGATTTAAATAATAATTTCTTACAGCTTAATTAGTGAAAAAGAGAGTGCGGATATTTTAAATAAAGAAGATAATATCAAAGAAAACTTTAATATAATATCTTCTACAAGAACGAGACAATCATAGAGAGCTCACTTTTTTGTCCGTACCTATTTAATCAAATCGATTTATTTAAAGCTTCCTATATTTGCCAAATCCTTTCATTGTTATAAGAAATAGGCGAAAATCCTATTTCATCTTTATTAAAATAAAACGGCGGACAGACGAAGAGGGACAAAATCATAAGCTAAAAAGATCACTGTTAGAAAGTGTGCGAAATATGAAGTCTAATTTCATGCTACTATAAAATTGTTTCAAAAATTTCGGTTAAGTTTTCAAATAAATTAAACTAATTATTTAGAAAAGTTTAAACTGCAATGTTTTATTTTTAAATTTAAATAATTAACAACATTTATGCATATTCAGATGAAATAAACCATATGTATGTAGCATTTAATTTTTAACTGTTTAATATATTATGTTAGTATTCCGTGGACATAAATGCAAACAGAATTGTGTGCATAACATCAAATGTCGTTCATTGTATGCTAAAGATATAAAGTAGCAGTTTTTCGAAGTTGTTTTAAAAAAACAAAAGAATAATACCAGTAATTAATTTTCTGTTTAGTTCGGAGTTTCCCGTTTAACAAAGAACTTGATTACCAACGCCCGCATTGTTAGCGTTGTTTTATTTATACTGTATTAGCTTTGAAACCACCCTTAAAATGTTTTTACTTTTTGAATAATTTATTTGTTATCTAAAGATATTGTGAATTTGAATTTAATCAGATATTATTTGGTTTACAATTCTCATTATATATATTTCAAAATAAAATATTCAAAATAGCATTTTTATTACAATTTATTATCAAAAAAATCTTTTTCCAAGTTTGCCAAACATTTATTTTCATATAAGGCTTTCATATTAAGCGATATAAAAATATTGAATAAAATTGTATAAAAAAGTTATCGAAATAATATCAATGTCCTCTTCTCAATGTGCTATTTTCCGTACGAAAATATCTTTCATAAATATTTTATTAGGAAAAATAGTGAAACTACTTTTTATTAAATAGTTTATACCGTTGCACAGAAAAAAAATCATTTTTTACTCCAGCGATCAATAAGACTGTCAAGTCATGCTAACGCTAAAGTATAATTTACAAATAAGGATAATTTAGAAAAATTCGAGCAGAGATTGACATTCCTTTAACCCTCACTTGAATTAAATAAATTTTTTTGTTGCAATATTTTAATTTAAGAAAACACAATTTTACATAGAAATAGTAGGCGAAAACTATCTTAATTTTTTCTCTTATTTACCTATGCATATAAATCAAGGATTTAGTATTTTTCTCAGCATATCTTAAAAACATACAATGTATAAATTTAACATCGATTTTAGCTTTTAATGCCAGCTTAAGAATATTTAGATGTTGTCATGTTTTTACATATTAATAAGAAACTCGAATAAGTTTGAGGATAAGCTTTACTGTTAGAGAAATAGAAATAATTAATAAATAATGTTTTTAAGTATACGGAAAACATTAGAACATTTCGGTAAAACAGAAAGTGAACGACCAAATAACATCAATTTTCAATTATTAATTCAGAGATTTATTGTAAGCCAGTCTTGTTTAATAGCTTTGATAATTTTAACTTTTTAATAGTTTATATCCTGTCATTTATTTTTGTCAATGTATAGCCAAAAGGTATTTGCGTATAAGAGACGAATATTTTTGAGAAATATTGTAAGGATTTATTAATAAATTTATGTTTTTTTTTGCATTTATGTTGTTTAATGTATTTTAAATTAATTTACATTTATCTGGTTTTGAAATAAGTAAAGAAATAAAAGAAATAGCGATTTTAACGCAATTTAAATTAATATTGTGCAAAAAAAATCAATGTTATCGATTTAGTGCGTATCGAATCAAAGCTCTGGGGAGAGGAGAGTCGAAAGTAGAGAATCAAGTGAAACATAAGATGTTTTAAGAGATAATGCGAGTGAAAAATAGTGTTGATTTGTAAGCTGCGAAAGAAATATTAGCTTATCTATAGTTAACGATTATATGACACGTTCAGAAAAAAAGTTTCTAACAAATGGTTTAGCGTTTTATGTCAGTCGTTATTCTATATACATATTAAAGTGTTGGAATTAAATTACTTTTCAGCTTGATTTAGCTTACACGCTGGTAAATCATAGCTTTTCAGTATGGAATTCTGTTCACCTGTATTCTAGAGCCTAAATATTAAGTGAGGTGCAAACAAATTGTTGGCAATTTAACTAGTTATTCCAAACTAATATCTTTTTATCTAATAAACAATTTCTTACCGTAGAGGTAATTGAAAATGTATTATTTTCTTCACTAAAAATAGATTCAAAGTTAAATATAGAGCAAACATTATATTATTATCTCACGAAGAATTTGTGATTATAAATTTGGTTTTGAAAAATCCCCACTAATATGCGAAGGTTAGTCTCAAACCCTGCAAAGTTATTATTTTCAAGCATTTCAAGTTCATTTCAGTTACGCATACTTGAGAAGGAGAATGGTTTTTTAAGTGGACAAAAGCTTAAAAATAGTTTCATTCAATAATTATGAGCGTCATTGTAAAAATAAACGTCAAACTGATCGTTGTGTTTATATAGTGAAGTCACTGATGTTTTGAACAAACTTAAAAGATTCAAAGATTTTATTGCTAATTAAGTTTTCAAACATTTATCAATAATTTTGTATTGTTATTGTTATTTTTAAGATAAACACCGTTTACATATTAAATTGTACTCAAAAAACTTCTCTCTTACTTCATGCTTCAAAAAACTTAAAATTTATTTTTCAATTTCGCAAAATGTTTTCAAATTAAAATTATAAATAGGCATTCAAAGCACATAAATTTCGTTTAATGTTTCCTCGGAGACATTTGACCTTTTAAAATGCCAATTACACCATTTTCTACAAAACTTACTTAATCACTTAAAAAAACTATCATATCATTATTTTTAGGAACACATTAAGTCTTACGTTTCTACCACTTTCTTTAATATATAAATTATTTTCCCCATTTTCTTAATTAAATGTTCACATTCAACTGACGTGCATTAACAGTCACTATCTCTCGAATGTACAGTAAGGCATAATGTACAGCACAAATCCAACGAAATATATATATGATTTCATTAATATTTAAATATTACTCAACCATTCATTCTTATGATAAATTAAAATTTTTTTTGATCATTAAAATATATTATCATAATATCAAATTTTGTAAAACACGAACGCATCAAATATGATAAACTTTTAATAACTAGATAGAGAGTCTTATTTAACGTTTATAAAGGTTTTTCTAAAGCTCAAACTTTAATTATAAGGATTTCCAATACATTTGTATTATTATTATTATTTTAATATGAAAAGTTTTTTTACTATTCTATCGTGACTTTATTCAATGATAAGACCATCATATATGCAATAAGTCTGGTGAATGACACCCTTCAGGCGGTGTCCTTGCGCTCCACAGCAGCAGCTCTTTTTACCATTCATAGCCATATATAATATATATATATGATAGTAAAATATGCGAATCTTAAATAATATGATCATTTATTTAATGTGTTTATAGATTTTTCAATTACGAAACGCATTTCGAGTCTCTTTCTGCCTATTTTTATCAACAAAAATCAATAACTTATAAATTTATTATTATTTTCTCTCTCTATTCACTCGTACACGAAATTTTTGTGGTCAATATATTACTGGATGCGCGCCATTCATATGATAAGTTGTGTGACAGTTAATGCCAGAGATTTTCGGCTTTTAAACTTTAAAATCGGTTTTATTGCTTTGAATTTTAGATCCGAAAAAATGAACAAATTTTTATTTACGGCAAAAAATACTGGCGATATTTTCGCAAAAACGGAAATAAATAGAGAGTATACTAAAAAGAGCGAAACGAGAGATCGTTATAGCTGTTATTCAATTGATAGCTTTTATTAATATTTATGAATACGTTATAAATAATAAATAGTAAGCACACGTACAAACTCTTTATTATTAGAGCGCAGTATCATCTTTTCGTAATACATAACTGGGGTTTAATGTAAGTTATACTTAAAGAAACTAACGTCTCATTAATTAATTAATAGCATTTGGGGCTTATGTTTCCCAATTAAGTTAAGATAATGCTAAATAATTAATCGCAAATTAATGTTTTCCACTTAAACCGTTAATTAGCTGTATATCAATTAAGCAAAACCATATATATATTAAAATTTAAAAACTACTTCAATAAATAACACTTTGAAATTCTTGCCTTTAAGTATTTGGTTGCATAAAAACATTTTTGGGACAGTTTTTGCGACCATCCGTTCAACATATTCATATAAATAAGTGGCTGAAATAATAATGAGCATATAATAATTATAATATACGACAAACTAAAACACAACAACAACAACAAAAATGTGAATCCATTAAACTTACTCATAAATGATTCATAAATGCGTTTATTATTGTGACGCATTAATGAGTTGAATATTTTCCTTTCATTTTTCATTTCATTTCTGTTTTTTTTCTCCAACACTAACGAATAAGTTAAATCATTTCCCTTTTCGCTTATTTTTTCGCCAAAATTAAAAGTAAATAGTAATTTGAATAACTTTAATTCTAAATACGATATTTAATATGACCTTAAAGAGAGCTAAAAAATTTTTGTTCGCATATTTTATGATTCGCACAAATAAGTTTGTGCATATTTTACGATTTGAGTTAATTTTTTTAATAATAGCCTGCGATAAACGTCAATAACACGTAACAATTTTTTTTTTGGTTCACTCACTGACTGCGCTATCATTAATTGAATGTTCAAATTTGATGCAGTATTACGAAATATTATTTCGTCCAACCAGTCAATTGTAATTATTGGTAAAATATTCGTATAAAACTCCATGAGATCATCGAAGCGCAATGATAGATCACTTTTATTTTTAATATTTTAGAATAATTTGGGATTATTTTTGATAATTTTAAAGTATTACACAATCGTTGGTGTACTGTAATCGAGAACAATTTAGATCATAGATTTACGGTATTAATGGGTCACTTATTAATAAAAGCACGTGTAGGGATGTCCATGACATATCAACTTTTTTTAGAGCATTTAATCAATCTTACTGTAATGTTAACTATCATAAAATCAAGCAAATACATATCAGTCGAGACATAACTTTATATTAGTCTGAGTCGTTAATTCACATATTTTAATTTATATAATTCTAAACCATTTTGTAAATGTAATATTGTTTGTAAGATTTTATAATTATGAGCATCAGCTACTCCTCAGGGTTATATTAATAAATAATCTTCAAAAACCATATACAGGACAATCACAATTAACACATAGTTTCGGACAAAACTAAACCAACCAAGACATGAACCTTTCAATCTAATCTAATCAACTCCTTTAATATTTATTGCTTTATGCTTAATTAAAAAAACATATTAACGAAGCAGATGCACAGTTTGCAACAAACCCTTCATAATTCCTTTGTCCTAAGATATAAGTAATCTATAATTCAAGTTAAAAATTAAAAAATCATTTTATAATTAATACTGTATTTAAGTTTAGAAATTGATAACAAGTCAATCGAAATGAATTCGCGAGTTATTACCATTAAATTTAATCATTGTAATTTCACTATTAACTATTAAACTGTTTGTCATTTAAAAAGTGTCTTAATTGATATTTATAAAATTATCAACATTTTTAAATTTAAACATTATAATTTAAATTCTTAACTACATAATTAAATTTTTTATTTTGAAAATCTTTTTTTCCATTATTTTATTTTAGTTAGTTCTTAAACCACAATAAACAGCAGTATGATTAAAATTATTGTGATATTTCAAAAAAACTAATTAATTTAAATAACATATAATTTATTATGAGACAAATAATAATGATTTATCACTTTTAAAAATTAATTGCGAAACAAATTCACAACAAATTACAATATTTTTTACATTTACTTATTTATTATCACTGCCAACGGAATAATCGATTAAAAGCACATTCCAGTTGGGTAAAAATAAAAATTTGCCTTAATTTTCAATATTCTTATATTTGCATTTGCAACTAGTTATTTTGGTTTGTTAAATAAATCATTATCATTACTTAAACACGCATTTTTTCTTACTTTTTTAAAAAAATATATAATGAATTTTTCTCTTCTTTTGGGTTTTTAAATGAGAAAAGATTTTAAGATTTAAGGTCATTATTAAACGAACTAAACAAATTAGATTAAGGTTTAGCTGCCGTTTATAGTTTTTTAGTGAAACGCCAAAATACTTACTATACTGTCTGTATGTTTGATAAATTAATTAAGAAAAAAGTGAAGATAAAACAAATAAAATATTTGCGTAACAGCTAATTTATTCCACGCATTTAATAATTGTGTTATAAATTTATTCAAGATTTTATAGAAAATTTCATATAAATTAAATAATTAATTAAATTCATCTGTTATTACTTTCCGTGACCCCAACGACTTCCAACATTATGCCTTACGCCCCATTTAAAGTTAGCGTCACGATCGGTCTTGACATAGGTATAAACCGGTCCCACAACTCCTTGACCACCTCTTTTAACACGACTCAGCACATTCTTCGTGTCATCGAAATGGAAATCTGCTGAGCGTCTAATGCTGCGTAAAATTTGTAACAGTAAACCAGTCATGTATGGGAAAATCGTTAAAAATGTGATGGGAAAATGTTTTGGCTATTTATAGTTTTCTTAAGCGATATAAATATACCGTAAAAAATTATTTGCTATTAAGGCACGCCTTCACAATTACCTATTTATTAATACTTTTAAACGAAAGAAACCTTTAAAGTGATTGACTGGTTTCCTTAAAGCTTAGCGTTGATTAGATTAGATAAGATTAGATTTAAAGTAATTAGAGTAAAACAAATATTAAAAACAAGACACTATTTTTTGTTTAATTGAAATTTTTTTAATGCAAATCAATTTCGTTTAACAATAAATAAATAAATAACAACGTTTAATTTAAATTAATAAATAAGTTAAATAAATAAATTAATTTAACGAAAACAAAACCAAATAACAAATTAATTAATTAACGATTCATTATAATCAGTGTGATTGCGGCGCAGCCTTAATGTTATAAATTTTTTTCTAATAAGTTACTTAACAGGAAAACAGGCATTTACTTTTATCTAAAGAGAAAGTAATAAAAACAGAAAATAGAGACGAAAGTTATCATGCTTTTGTAAGAAGGATTCGGAAAAATCATTACCGTTCTCTTGCTTGATCTCTCTGTGACGAGAATGTTAGCTTTGGTTCGGAAGCTGCGGCGCTCTCTTCTTCTCCTCCCTGTTCGCCCTCTTTTTCTTGGTCTCTCTTTTTCGGTGACCAAAAGTCATCGTAGTATCCTTCACCGCCGTCATCACCGCCATCGTATCCACCTTCACCTTCGCCGTCTTTCTCTTCTTTTTCTCCGCCATCATCATAGCCTCCTTCGTAATCTTCGGCGATGACTAGACCCACAACAACAAAAACGGCAAATAAAAACATCTGCAGAAATAAGCAATAATACACAGATTTTATTACGCTATAAAGTCTTAACACTTGAATCACTATTTGCTTACAATTTTCTTTGACACCATATTGACAAACAGTTGCAATGCACTACAATATCTTAAACAGTAGTAAACTTGAGTGAAAATGTTCAGAAGACTGAATGGTTAACTAAACACTTTCTCGAAATTTATATACACATCGACCATAACCTGAGAACAAGAAAATTAATTGCGACAAACTATCGATGACATGTAATAGTGGACTATTGAACATTGATTACGTCCCATTTTGCAATCAAACCGAGACATCGCTTCTTTGTATTTGACAAATAAACTATTTTTTGTTATAGTTATGTATGTCTGTGTGCGACTTATGCTTTTTATTTTCAATTGATCAGAAAAGTTTGACTTCTTTAGAGATTAATTTACAGATGGGTTACCACTAACTCTCTCATGCATGGCCTACAAAGTGCAACACTCCAAACAACAGATATCCTAGTTTTGTGGTATCGTTTCAATAGACATGACTTCTAAGCGTACATCAATAAAAAACTCGATTTTAATCGGAAAAAAATCGCATTCATTTTTGTTTTTATTTCCTATATTTATAACATGCTTAATATCACGTATATTAAATAATTGAAAACCAAATTACAGAATTTGAAAATGATATCTCGCATTGTAATATTAAACGAAATTATGTTTTATTTAAAAATTAAATATAAAAATTTTATGACAAACTTATTAATGGTTTCCAATGTACGGAAGAAAATTAAATAAATAATTATTTTGACCCGCTCTGTGAGAGGTCAACACTTATATAATTATTTTATTAAATTTCACTTTTATTATCAAGTTTAGTTCAAGTTTTAAAAAGCAAAATAATTACAATGGTATTTTCTCAAGACCTAAAAAGAACTAGATTTCTGGTTTTTTGTCCATTTTTGACCTATTAATATTACTATAAAAATGTGTGTAAAACAACTAAAAATTAATTTTGTTAAGGATTGAGATGCTATTAGTTTTTCATTTATTTTGATAAAAAAGATTAATTTAAATTTTATTGTTTTATAATTTATTTTTAAAATTATAAAGGGCCGCCAAGTTTGTCTAGCTGTCTGCATACGAATCTTTGATCTTAATTTTTTTAAACTTTTTCCATAAGCATGTGACTTAATGAATGATTGTATCAGAAAGTGCTCTCATTCTTGCTTAGTTTGTTATAAATCGGTAACTCAACGATTAAGTATTACACACTATGCTGATAATACTATAAAAAGAATGCAATATTTACTTCCAAAATTTACAAAACTTCTTCAGTTAAAAAAACACTTCTTAATTTAAGAAGAAACCATGAATGTTAAAGCACTTAACAATGTTAAAATTTACAATAGGCGTCTTAAAAATTTTAAATTTTAGAAATCGAACATGAATCCTATTTAAATAAAAATAAAATTAATTAATCAAAAATAAAATTAAAAATCTAGATTTTAATTTTTAACAGTGCACCAACTTTTTAAAATTATTGCAACGCGTTATCGTGAAATTTTTTACAATAGTACAAAAAATAGATTAAAGTTCCCAAAAGATCTCCATTGTTTAAAAACTTTTAATTGCGGTATTTAAAACTACTCATTGTCTAAAAATTAAAAAAATGCTTTAATCCTTATCATTAGAGAGTCAAAAAGATAGCATTTGCTACTTTTTTATTTCATAAATTATAAGCATATAATTATTATATGTGCACGAATTACATAGTTTGGAGTTGTTTTATAAATGCTATTAAATGCTCTTTTTAATGATAAAAGCTATAAATGCTAATAATTGCTATTTTCCACGAAATCGAAATATTGTCGTTTAAATCTGATTATTTTGTTTTACCCCTTGTCCAAATTTTTTTCAATACTACCAAAAATTCGTAATAACTTACTTATCAAAAAACTTTTTAAACTTCATTATAAATGAACAAAGAGAGATTAAGAAAAATGTTAGTTTGAAGAAAAAGGCATTATATTTTAACTTTTTAGCAATTTTTAAAAAATTTTAAATGCTATGTTTAAGTGCTATTTTGTTCATTTATTAATGCTAATTATAGCGCTATTTTTGTATGATATAAATGCTATTATTTTGACTTTCTACTTATTATATAATAATAAAAATTAGAGTTGAAAAATTTAGGGCTAAAAACATTATAAATTCAGGAATGAAAAGCGGAAAAGGTGTAAAATCACGATTATTCAGAATTCTTTGTCTCACTTTTCTACAAAATAATAAGCGCTTATACTATTGACACTGTTCATGCGTCTGTGTGTCCGCATCGATAAAGAATGGACATTGTGTTAAACAAATATAAATGGCCACTCTAAAAATGTATTGTTCTGGTTTATTAATCTACCAAATATTAGTGTATTTTATGATAAATTATACTCTAAATTTGCTTTAACTAAATTTTTAGATTTAAAAATAACTTTACAACTCGTGAAAGATTTACCACCTATGCATAGCTACTAGGATTTTAAAAAATGATTTAGATGCAAAACTAACATTTTATTCTTTAGAAAATAAAATCATTATTATGGAAGATTTTCAATAGTTATCAGTAAAATTCAGGATTTTCTGTAACATTAATTGTGTATCAAAATGCTTATTTTAGTAATATTCATACATATGTTTTGTTGCATTTTTTCTATCTATTTATTTTAATGAATTTTTCTCATCTAATCATGATGGCAATCAATAAATTAAATATTTTAACAAATAAAATTGTTTTTTTTTTGCAATTATTGTATGTTTCACCAATAAAAAGCATTAATCGATAGTTTATTGCCTAAAAATAAATAATAAGGCAAGTAATCGCAAGAACTGTTTCAATTTGTGTTATTTTTATTATTATAAATTATTATACATCAATGTTATGTTTATGTCAGAAAATACTATAATAATCACATTAAATTTGCATTATTTTATAACTATAATAATTATTTGATTTAAATCCAAACCGTTTGAGTCTTCATACTATTATTCATATAATTAAAAAATTCACACTGAATTACTGTTTCTCATACAACAACACATTACACCATAGTTAGCCAAGGTTTGAAGACCCAGATCCTGAAAATCTCAATTTTTTCTGACCAAATATATTTTCAAACAAAAAAATCACATTTTCAATACTATATCAATATTTCTGGTCGACTTTCCCAGAATTCTAGAGGGAGGTCAACACTGTGCAAACACTCCACTTTGGGTAAATATGCATTACCCATAAAGTTCTATTAACAATTCTAACGCCATTTATTATAATTGTTATGTAAAGTTTTAATATTAACTATTATTTCCCATTAATTCATTTATTTAAGTATTAATAATACTGTATAACACAAATATGAAAATATTCATAATTATAAAAATAATATTCGTATTATTAGTGAGTTTATCACCGATTATAGTGTTATCGCAATACAATTATAACCATAGTTCACTTAATGTTTACGTTCAGTTCAATAATAATACACAAATTGAACGAAAAAACTTAAGTGATTAATACGAAACAAATACTAATTTCGAGCGATTAGTATTGTATTGCGAATTAAACTTTAACGAGAATACATATCAAATAGAGTACGACATCGGACGACAACAAATGATTAAACTTTACTCTAATCGTATTGATGTTCAAAGTTATAATTGTATTATTAGTTCGGTTGAATTGGACATCGATTTCGATTTACCTCAAAAACTTCTGTCAATCGACGCGATGAATCGATTAATTTTTTTCGTTAAAAATAACGATATTTGTATTTTAAATACAGATTACAAGTACGCAAAGTTACACAATATCGGTGACAATAAAAAGTTAGTTAATTCATTAACGATTAATCCAATTGCATTGTTTATAATTTGGTGTGAATGTGGACACAATAATAGTTTGATTAAACGATCGAATTATGACGCAACAAATACAATAGTAATACTAGAAAAGTATGGGTTTTGTCCGCAATTGTTAACCAGTGATATAAATGACCACAAAATCATTTACTATTACAATAATATTAGCCAAACATTGCACTCATTTAACGTTTATTTTGGTTATAATGAGAAATTGGTTTATGAAAATAAACACAACTATAGAATCAAATCGATTGAGATTATCGAAGATTTTGTGTACATAATCACAGATTGTTTCCAAATCATTCGTTTCAACAAGAATTGCGCGAAATATACAGAAACTTTATTGACACCTAAAATCAATATAGCCATACCATATGTTAAATTTTTACCCGTTTTAAGTGACAAATGGGCAATGATTGCAGCAAAATGTGTTAATCACACTCGTCTACAGTGTATTTTCAATGCCAGCGAAATATGCGTACCCATAAGGTATTATTACAATTACTATAATTGTATGGAACTCAGTCAAAATCCTGTGCCGATTGTTCAGACAGAACATTCTTCGTGGACCTCGACGACGATATCGAGCAATACACGCGCGGCAACAATATTAACGAATGAATTGTCGAGAAATGTGACGATTGGTGAGCTCAACCCTAACTCCACACACTATGCAGTCTCTGATAATCGTACGGTTGTGCGGTCTGTACATTCAACCACAGTTAACGAATGTTATATTTACACTTTTAAGTATTTTGTTTAAATCTCTAGAAATGAAACAGAATCAGCAATAAATGAAAAAAATGAGACTTCTCTTACAATGAGTGATGACACCGCTTTTGATGTCCAACACAAAACAATTGGCAGTAATACTAAGTCTACTGTAGGAAAAGATATTGAATGGATGATGGATGTGCTCAACAGAGATATTAATGTCGGAAACACATCAAATGTAAGTTATATCATAGAAGTTTACTATAATTAATTAATTATTTTAATATCCTTATAATAGGATGTCAAATCGCAGGTCACTTACAAAACAATTCTTGTTATTTTTATAACATTTGTGGTAATTCTCGGGTTTGTTATAATCGTTTTAGTAATGCTTTATAAAACGTTTAGAACTTCTTAATACAACTTATTCGCGAGAATCACTGTTAGCTGTTATTTTCAACTATAGTTTAGTTTTAATTCGATTTTTTTACCGTACGAATAATAATATTATAGTATTTCTATTTTCTTAACTATTGTTTGTTTGAATTTTCTACATAATATTCATTTTGGCGAAATCTTTTTATAAAATTCTCAAAATAATAAATTTTCACCATTTCGAGACTAGTCTCACAGCATTATTTCGATACTCAAAAGATAACTCTAAACTCATTTTTCCCAATTTTTTAGCAAACGGTTAATGGCAATAATGTTTTGCCAAATTTTTATAGAATTTAAAGTTTCTAACGATTTTCAACGCCCTAACTTTGTTTTAAAAATAATACAAAATTATTGTTTTTTTTTAATAAATTATACTAAAATGTTAGTTACTTTTTTTTAATAGATAAAGGATTAGACTCGAATGTGAAGACTTTGTGAAATAATAGTTTAATTGATAATAATAGCCACCCATTAATGCGTAATAGTGACCACACAAAAATTTTAAATGAAGGAAACTATAGTTGTAGTTCTGTGCAATATTCTTAAAAATGTTTATTTGTTGGTTTGGATTGTTTTGTTTAAAATAAAGTTTTCCATTATATATTGGTGAATCTTACACGTATTTCTTGCTAGATAAACAATGTTATTTTAAGTAAAAACTAGAACGAACTAAATAAAGAGCTCACTTTGATTCAAATAATTTTTAAGATTTGTACATTAGTTTATTGTATCGTTGCTTAACATTTTTGAAAACAATAAGAAAATAAAAATGAAAAATAAATACAGAAATCGACAGACAAAGACAGATATCGACAGATAATAAAATATCCTTAATTAATATAGTCACCGATGAAGTCTGTCAGCTAATATAAACGTGTTTACAGACCGACACACATAACTGACATGTCAAATCCAATAGCTGACTTTGTTAAAAAGAGCTAATAATTTTAAGATATTGCAATGTTAAATTAATAAAAATAGCATATTTAGATATAGAAGGAAAACATGACATAGTAGGTTGTTTGTTTTATATATAAAGCGACAATGAAAACACCTTCACTAATAGTATTAAAGTAAGTTTCATAAATGGGGACACAATTTGTGAATTCAATTATATTGTTAGTTATTAAAATTGCAAGTATTATTATAAAATCAAGCTTTTATTCAAGAGAGGGAAATTATACAAAAATTTAATTACAGATTCTTTAATACAGACCATAATAATAAAAGTATATAGAATTTTTAGCCTAATGTTTTTAAGAAAAAGCGAGCTTATATATTTGACCTCGTAATTCCTTCTGTATTTTCAAAGTTTTATAATAGTAAAGGAATTTGATTTATTTTTTATATCAATAAAGGGATTTGGGATATTTCAATCTTAGTTTAAAAATAATATATTTGTGACATAAGTATGCATTATCCTAACGTCGTAAGGAAAAGGAGCTCTCTCTGAATGTGACATTTTTTGCTTTTAAATATAATTGTATTTTTACTACAACTGTTTTTAGATTTAATTTTGGTGCAAAACATTTTGCTAATTGCAAACTGAAATTTATTACACTGTAAGTATTTTTAAGAATTTTCGTTCAATAATAAACACAAATAAATATTAGATATCCAGTATTGCTAATCAATCATATAATATTAAATTATAAAATGTTGTTTCAAGACTTTTAAACATAGAAGTGACTCAATGTCTGCGTATTTTACTTATGGTAGATTAAAATTTAGGTTAGATAAATATAGTGATGCAAAATAGTTAAAGGTTAATGAAAATTTTTAACACATAAGAGTTAAACTTAAGTCTTAAAATTTTTTTAAGTCGTCAACTCCTTTTCTACTCAAAATTCAACTCATTCAAATTTAGAATATGTATTAATAAGTTACTATAAAAAATTAAATACTATTAAAATGTAAATAATATAAAATTGTTGCGAGTAAATACTTATTATTTACATTCAAAATTAAAAATAATTATTCGTGAATAAATTTTGTTGAGAAATAGACGTTCATCAATAAGTACATCCCTTATTCGTTATCAATAGTATCAATTTCGAAAAATATATTTACGGTAAGTCATGAATCAAACTATGAAAAATCTCTATTAAGGTATGGTTCTAGTATGTTAATGATATTGAATTCAATTATTTAAGGAATTTCTATTTAAAGGAAAAGTAATTATAAATAAGCAAATATTTTGAATACCTATTATTGTGTAATAAGGATTTATTAATATCTGAGTTGCTATGCTAATTGAATTTAGTCTTCGTTGAGTTGTAGCTTTGTATGTGTGTTAAAAAATAATAATACGTTTACTATGATACCGTAACAGACAATTGCGATTATTATGGAATACTTGTGTTAAAAATTCAAGTCTTATTGAATATCTTTTTTTAATATTTGAATTCCCGACAACGCTTATGAAGTTCAAAATAAAGAAAGAGAATTTAACTAAATTAAAAATGAAAATAATTCTATGTTTAATTATAACCGTTTTTAACATAACAATGTATGATTTTTCCGAATACAAACACATCAAAAACTCTGTGAAAATGAAGAGAATTGTGAATTATATAAATAAAGATATAATTAATGGATCAAATACAGAAAATGATTGCGAACTATATTTGGAAAACTCAATACTAGAGTATGACATCATTAGAAAGATTTTCATTATCAGAAATTCGTATGGAATTGTAATCAATAAATATATTTATAATGATTTGCAATCAAAAATTGAATTAAAATCAATTTATTTTTATGAAACCGATAACAACTTTTTACAACATAAGAAGTATTTGATTGCTTATGATTGGATTCATGGTTTGATATTTTACAACAAACTTAATGTGATTTATGTTATGAATACCAAAGGAGACATTCATTACAAGTTATTTGAAGTTAATCGAGAGTATAATCTGATAGCATTAGCTGTGGACCCAAAACAACTATCATTAATATGGTTGGAATGTTTATACCAATCAGAAGTAGGTTTCGTTAAACGATCTGATTATGAGGGAAATTATCAACAAACCATGAAACAGTTAGACATATGTCCACAAACATTAACTATTAATTATTATCATCGATATATATATTGGTATAATCATCTCACCGAAAAAGTCCAATCAATTTATGTCAAGAAATATTTTTTTAATATTATTTCGCATGTTGCTTACTATAGTTATGAAAAGTTTTATGACTATAAGCCTAACACTAACGATAATTGTTTAAATATTAAATCTATTAATAAGAATATTTTTGAATACAATTCTTTGAATTTAATTCGTTCATTTGGTTTCAAAGAAAAATATAGATTTGCAAAGTTAATGAATTTTGAATATCAATTGAAACAATTAGTGAATTATTGTGAAGATTGTAGCGAAAAATTAGACAATGATTTATGTGTTCCTTTAATTGGCTATTTTTATCACTATTGCTATTTTGATTATGAACGAAGAGAATATGTTAACATTTCAGAAACGACAACACTTATGATTAAACGAAAGTGAATTTCATTGTGATTTGAAATAATTACAATAAATAAATGTCATTATTGTTTTTTAGCTCACTTTGAAAAACTCAGCATTTGCAATGTCTGTATGTGACTGTCTGTAACTCTGTGCGTAGACGTTTTTTATAGGAGGCTTTTTTAAAATAGTCTATTTCAATTTTTTAAATTTTTTTGATTTTTTTTAAATTTTTAAATTTTTTAAAAATTTTTATTGATAATTTGTAGGGGGCGGACTTTTCGGTTAGAAAAAACTTTAAATTCGGTCGGTTATCGGTTGTCAAAATGCTTAAAAATCGGTTAAGTTTTCGGTTGACATTTTTAATTAATTATAAAGATTTATATTTACAAGATCTTATATTTCAATGTTTCCATGTACAAATTTGGGTGTATTTTCTCTTTAGGACTTCTATATACTGAAAATAAATTTTCAACCTCCGATGTAACTAAAAGGAGCGCAACGCATTTTCTATTTCTAGTCAAAAATTTTTGTTTAAATTTATGATCAAAAGTAAATTTTTCAACTTTTTTATTAATTATATAAGATCTTTCAAATTCGTTATAAGGTTTGAATGATTGTTTACTGCAAACTTATGTGTTATAAACGATATGATTGCATCAATTTATGAATTTCGGTTGATTACTCTTATTTCGGTTTTTTTCGGTTGGCAACCTTAAATTCGGTTATTTCGGTGAAAAAATCAATGTCTTAAAAGCTTTATTTTAAGTTAGAAGTTTGTAATATAAACTGGAACGGAATTTTAAAGACTTAAAACTTGTTCGGTTATAACAGAAATGTCCGCCCCTTACTTATAAACTTGTTTGAAAATATAACAATGTTTTCGAGGTCGCTTATAGTGGGACAGTTAAAAGAACATATTTATTTGCCAGATTTTGGTGATTTTGTTTAAATTATAAAATTTGTAAATTTACGGTTTATAAATGTTGTGGTGACATAAATCTGGCAAATTAATGAAATGGTTTAATACTCAAATTTAATTAAACCCTAATTCAAAATAAAATAAGATAATATATTTTCAAGAAATTTTAATTAAATAATGTATGACCGCTGGTTTTTTAAATTTTTTACCAGCTTCTTAATAATGTCGGCATGACTGCCGATTTAAATTTTTTTTCGTGTCCAGCTTTACTTATATCGTCAAGGCATTAATAGAACTTTTCTAACTATAAAATCGATGACCAATCTATGTTTTATTTCATTATTTAATTTATAATTAATTTTATCATACATTTTAACATATTATTTAGTTGATAGACATTAATTTATTTAGTGATAATTAATGTTACACTATTAGTAAAATTGATTTGTATACAAATTACATTATAAAATAATTGAATGGCCGCATGTATTTTGGTGACCCTTTAAGTCACCAGAAGTAACAAATTATTTTCCACAATTTGCTCTGGAATTCC